>KZ652182.1:22546-33203 GCA_001010745.2 Gerris buenoi
GATAGATCCAAATTCAGGGCCAATTGGACAATTTGGAAATCTTACCAAGATAATGCGGATCAAAATAGAACAGATGTAAGTAACATGTATACTTTAATTACATATTAAAACGTAAATTTGAACTATTTGGCCCACTTATTCCGATTTAATTCAGTTTATTGTAAACTGTTACTTTTTACAATACAAATACGATATCGGTTGTAGCATCTCGACAAATTCAATCTTTTTCAAATACCTGGTATGTCACTTTTTGAGGAAAATAAATGAAACTTGTGGTTAGTTTAGTTAAGTTAAACTCTTTAGTGTCACTTTAAAAAAAAAAAAAAAAAAAAAAAAAAAACCAAACAGAACAATGTACTAAGCACTATTTTAAAAAGCATAAAACTCTCTTGAAAATAACTCTTACACTAGTTCTTGTAGATCTATTTAACTTGGAGTTACAAGTTTGAAATAAAAAAAAAATGTATTCGTTATTACAAATATGGTCACAATTTTGTTCCTAACTACCTCATTCTTATAGTCAACGTATGTGTTAGTCAAGCTTAAAAACTAGCCTATTTCATTAGCTTTAATTTCATATGACATATCCTGTACTTACCATAAGCATTAAGGCCATACTGCTAAAAATACATATTAAAGTCGCTTAAAAAAACTTGCAAAAAACCTATTTTTTTTATCAGGTAATGTGTTTTAAAAGAGCATTTGTGATATTTTCAATGACTTGTACTTATTTTTAAGTGAATTTTGTATTTATTTTTAGCAGTACGGCCTTAATGTTTAAGTTAAGTATGGCATATGCTACATAAAATAAAAGCTATTGAAAGTGGCTAGTTTTTAATCTTACCTAACACATACTTTGACTATAATAATAAGCTAGTTATGGAGGAACAAAATTGTGACTATATTCTTAAAAATAATACATTTTTTTTATTTATTTAAAAGCTTGTAACTCCTGCTTAAATAGATCTAGACGATTAAGAGTATTCGTTGTTTTAAAGGGAATTTTATACCTTTTAAAAGAGTCTTAGTTTATTGTTCTGGCTTAAATAAAATATAAAAAAATGTGTGCATTTTACTTGAAAACGTAATGATGTTTTCAGAGTATTTGAAAACAGCAAATATAGTTAAAAGAGTAAGTTCCATAGATACTTTTTTGTTCCATTTAGAATGCACTAAACTATTTTAAAATTTTAATTCTAAACTTTTTTTACATTGAACATGAATCACCCTGCATGTTCAAAAGGAAATAGTTTAGCATTCAACAATGGAATAAGAACCCTAATAATAAAATAGGTTTTTATACAAAAATTTATACTAAATTGTATTATTTTTTTTTCAGTTTTAGAGGTCGTCGCCTTTAATAAGAAGCAGCTGTAAGAATGGTACCTTTTCTCTTTAATCTTTTTTCAAAACATACTTGAACAAATTAAACCACTTTAAAATAAATGTATAAACTCAGTTCAGTCATAAATTTCATTTACAAAAATAATTATAAATAAACAGGTTTTTTTTTCTATCAACTAATCAGATCTTATAAAAGAGGAAATTTCACATCACAGATGTAAACATTTAGTAACACATTATATTAAATTAAATGTTACGATAAATTACAAGTATGTACTTTAACTAATTAAAAAAAAGAAGAAGAAGAAAAAAAATCACTCTGACTGAATAATTGATTTAAATTTGTAGTGTATTAAAACAAAACAATCAATTTAATGTAAAACATGTAAAAATTAATATTAACAAATAAAAAAAATACTTTTTTAAATTTTATTTATAAACTTATATAAGTGTTTCAACCTCACTGAAACTAATGATGACCAGGGTCCAAAATTTGAGTGTGAACTACAAGACAAAGACTTCTTCGACGAAGTAGCAGTTGATTTTACTAAAAATTCTAATTGAGCAGTTAAAATTTGTACACAAATTGTCTGGATCTTATCTCTCTGAGTAGTAAGAAGTGTGTTGAAGAGCAGAGAAGATGTAGGCTCTCCTCACTGATAGGTAATTGTATATGACAATTCTTGGAGATAATACTCCATTCTTCATGACTGTTTCAGTGAGCTTATTAAGTTGTATTTCTCTATGGTGGGCAGAACACTGTTTCAACTCCTATGACAAAACTGTCAACTGGTGCTACTTTAGGACATTTACATCCCCACATTTTTAACAGGTTTAGAATTACATATTGAGGAGATTCGGCTATTGGCCATTCATTTTGCCAAACCAGGAGACCACCAGGACAAAATAAGGTTAATTTGACGAGAGTCCTTGGATAAGCTAGGATAGCTAAGATAATGGCACTATTTACTGTAAGTGCATGCAGGATTTCACTTATCCCATAGGATAAGTGTGCATACTGTAGTCTTCACCTACAGTATGCATGTTACGAGTTGTGACTTTTGACACTCAGATTGTCAAACCTAAATAAAGAAAAAAAAATAGTCACTAGTTGAGTGGGATAAGTGGGACCAGTGATCTTTTTGTTTGCCTAGTTGGCCCGACCTTTTAGAATTGCAAATCCTGACCTATCATTGGCTCTCCACTCAATGTTTCGAATTTTAGAACTTCTATCGGCGAAATGAAGTACTACAATGAATATATGTGAAAACCAATCTACCTATATAATGTTCAAACTTCCTGGCAGAATATTTGAGAGTGCCACATTTTGCATGTTGCTCATTCAAACTTCAACCCCCTATCGTCAAAATATAGTACAACAAATGAAAACCTATCGTCCTCCTGTTAAATCCTAACTTCTAATTTAAAAGCGTTACTTTTTTTGTGTGACGGAAATTTCTTCTCCCCCCAGAGCTAAAACATATTCAAATTTAAANATATTCTTCATGTTTTATTTACTATCAAGAATGGTTCCTAGAGAGTAATAAATAATAATAATAATAATAAATAAAATATTCTAGCTGTCTTCACAACCAAATATCCTCACATTTGATGATCACAAAATCAATCAAATTCAAGAGAAATTAAAACTAGATTTTTCTTGTCTAAATCATTCAATACTTTTAGATTAATTCATATCTTAAGATCAATTAAAGTTATTACCTATAACATAATTGTCACCTTAAGTCCCTGAGTTTTTAATTAACTTCTAATAGCACCAAAACAACTAACAAATGTTCGACAAACTATGTTTGCCAATTGTTCACTCAGTGTGGACAGATAAGAGATAATAGTATTCTTTTATGTGAAAACATAAACACAGTTTAAATTTCATTTTGAATCACAAATTGTGATATCTCACAGGCTCACTTCGATTGTATGACTTAAAACACACTGTACACTTTAAGCTATTATCACTTGACATCTTTAATAAACAGTGTCGACAAATTAAATGAGAACAAGGTAATTTAAATAACAATTCGTCTTTTAAACATATTCCACATTCTTCTTTACTTATTTTAGGAACCTTTGCTTCTAAATAAGAAGGAAGTCCACAAAGACTGTCAGAGATCAGTTCATCTAGCGACCGTTTAGTCCTTCTAATTGTAGTAGATGAAGTGCGGTCATTACTTAGACTTTGTGTACAGTGGCTTTCCCTAGAAACGCAAATTGAATAATTATCTTGATTAGATGATGATGGTTGAGGTTCTACCTTCTGTAGACCTGGGATAGAAGAAGAGGGCTTCTTTCCGATAATCCTCGGCATTTTCTTAATGTAGTCTACATTTGAGTTTGCCACAAGATACCTATCAATTTTAGCTTTCAAAACTGCATCTAAAAAAGGCTTTCGAGTATCTGAGAAAAGGAGGCCGGAATAAGGATCACTCTTACCGCGGCCCCATTCTTCTTCTGCAGCATAAAATTTGGTGAGGGTAGACTGATCGACAATTTTACCACAAGGTAAAATCATAGGACATAGCATTATTTCACAAGTTATAGGATCGATAAACTCTTCAGGTATAGTGTCATTTACAGGTATAGCACGCGGTATTTCTGCTGATGCTTTAGGTGGATCTTGTGGAAGCTCGGTAGAGCAAGAAGGAGATTCCGAAAATAATGCCCATTTTTTATACACGTTATGGACAGTTTTGGGAGAAACCGACTTCGAAGGGCTAGCCCAAATCTCTAACTGACCTAGACATGGAACAGAAGAATTAGAGGTTCTCGTAATAGTCAGAATAACTTCATCCACATTTTTTAATTTGAAAGGACAGTCAAACGGAATACTGACTTTAGTAGGGGACTGCTTCCAACTGAAGGGAAATTCATTATCACCAAACTTATGAAAAGCAACGTAGTCTACGTTCTCAAGATCGAACGATGAAACGACCTTCCCTTTTCCGAAACAACCTTTAGTAAATACTTCGAAATTAACTGATCTTTGCGATCCGACAAATGTTTTAATTAATATATGACTGATGTCTATATTGCAAACGAATTTCAAAGTTATACTAACAGGGGGTTTGACGTAGTAATCGGCAATGAATCCTTTGTTTGTTTGTATCTCCTTCTTAGACACAAGATTACTAACTTCGTGGCCTTCAAAACAAGTTGTAGAAGCTGTTATAAACGATAGGAAACCATTGCTACAAAAATTGATTGACATATTAAAGTGTCCTTTATAATAAACAAAATTCTATTAATATGAAATATATAAAAATAACACAAATTTAAAAAAAATATCTCAACCGGTCCGTACTATCTAATGTAAATGAAATGATAACGATAACACTTATCACGTTTCTTATTTAAGCTCTTCTTTAGTTGAGTGATTCATTTCCCGCGGGCGGTTTTTATTCGTCATTTTTTATTTATGGAAAATTTCAGTGGTGCCGGTGTTTTACTGTGGTTTACAGGGCTTATCATTCTATCCGGTAATCTTATGTTTATGTCCTGTTGCATCTCAGTCTCAATTTTATTGTGCATAGCATAAACGGTATGTATTATAATTATATTGTAAGACAAATTTTATGTTTACTTCCTTCCGTGATTCTTATAATAATAAATAAATTGTCTGTGCATGTATCATTTCTTTATATTTATTTAGGTTTAAATAAGTTGTGACCAGCCAAACTTTATTGTGATTATTAACAAGATGGGTTGATGTGTAAGGATTTCGTATCTCAGTGATGTAGAATATGAATAAAAAGTCGAAGTACTTAATAAATATTATTTATAATATTATTGTATCAGTATGAAATTAATATTTTGCTATTGCATATTTATTAGTTATACTGTTGCTTAGATGTAAATCATTTTGAGTGCCAGCTAAAATATCTTTGTGAGCCACTCTGACATGCGTGTCGTAGGTTCGCCATCACTGAGCTAGAGGAACATTGTTTTGTAACAATTCAATTTAGTTTTTTTTATGTTTTATAATAATTTCAACTAATTCAAATTACAATTATCAATAACTTCGGGAGACATACAGAGAAAAATAGACCCCCGCACCGGGACTCGAACAACGGGACCTCCTATTTTCCGTACAGGTGCTCTTACCAACTGAGCTATACGGGAGAATGATTTTTCTCTGTCGTAACTGATACATATTCCCCGAATCCAAGCTTTGGTAAATCTTAAGAGACTGGGTGCCACTCGTTTGAGGTTAGATTTGATACTATGCTTTAAACTTTGTGTACCCTTAAATTTTTTAATAGCCGCTCCGCACCGCTTTGCGGTGCTCCGCTCATTTTCTGAAGAAAAACAACCCTCCTGTATATAGACCAGGTAGAGGTCCAACTCGAACAATTTTAATTTCAATCTAAACCTCAAACAGAGTGGCACCCGGTCTCTTAAGATCAACCCCATGCTTTTAATCTTATTCTGCAAATCTAGAGAGCCAAATATTCACGGCAACAGAACTAGACCGAGAATTAACGCTTATAATTGTAAAGTACTCAATTAGTACCTGTACCTAGTACATCTATTAGAAATTCAATTTTTAAGTTTTTGGTAGTTTTCTTACTACCGAAAGATTAAATTTCAACTAATTCAAATTACAATTATCAATAACTACGGGAGACATACAGAGAAAAATAGTCCCCCGCAACGGGACTCGAACCACGGGACTTCCTATTTTCCGTTCAGGTGCTCTTACCAACTGAGCTATACTGGAGAATGATTTTTCTCTGTCGTAACTGATACATATGATTGGATTCGGGGAATTCCTAGTGGTTTTAACAGTCTTATTCCCTTAGCTTCCCGTAAACTAGGGCTGTCTATTTCTACGTACATTAAAATACTTTATTATTGTTTTGTTACAGATTGTTAAAATGGATTTGAGCGACCTAGGTAAGCTGAGGTGCCCGCACAATTGGGGTTTTGAGAATTACCAAACAATAGAAGAAAAACTCCTAAGAAAACAAACGGACTGTATGAATGATGATGAGGTTGATGCATCTGATAGAAAGTATGCTTCTCAAGTTGCTGGGTGAGTCTACTTTAGTTAATATTATGTTTAGCTTAACAAGTTTTCATTCTAGTCTTTATTGCTAATTTAAAAGACATGTTTCTTTTTTAAATGACACCTTACTTAGCAACACACTATGACATATTTTGTACCTAATAACATCCAAACCAGGGTTAGATAGGGCACCGGGAAAACAGGAAATTTTCCCATGACAATTGGAACTAAACTTTCTCTTTTAATCATTCAAGATATGCAGCATGGGGCAGATAGATAGTGTTTGTCTAACCTTAGAGTTCTGGGTTCAATTCCCCTACTGGGCTTCCCCCTTAATGTTCTCCCAGCATTGTTAATCCATTGAATGAATTTGAATCCACTTTTGTTGCATGTCGTGCTAAGGCTGGTGGTAGTTGGATCCCATGTAGATCCAATCCCCCCCCCCCCCCTTACAAGGTCGGTTGGCTCTTATAAGGCCCGTTGGCGTTCGTACTCTTGATTCAGAAGATTCCAACTACAAATTTTTAAAAGATTCTTAGAGAACTACAGATTTTTAAGAGATAAAATTTGAAATTGAGTAATCTCGTGTTATTATTTAAACAGAGGTACTTTCCTGAATTTGAAGTTAAACAAATTGTTAGCTGCTCCAAAGACTAGCGCGCTGTTATGTCTTGTGATAACACTTTTCACATTTTTATTAGATTTGAGTAAGGGCTAATTAGTATGTAATAATTATAGACGCATGTATGTAGTTGAATATATATATATAGAGGGAGCCATACTCATACACGGCTGTACCAAGACTGACTGACCTCAGACATTGTCTCCCCTCCACTTGCTTTATTGGTATCTCAGATATACATTACATTTGTTCATATATATAACATACGCTTACCAGTTTTTTTGCCTGGAATCCAGGACCAACTCTCTCGGTATAAAATTGAGATGTGGAGACACGGTTAAACGACTAAACTCTTCAAATTTGATAAGTTTGGTCCCTAACCCGTGTTTGTTCAATGGGCCCCCCTAAGTGGCCTCCATCTTTGTATGTAAAGAATGTCATTTATATACATGTTTTATGCATAGTTTTTTTTTTACAAAGAAACATCTCAAAAAAGCTAATTTAAAAAATAAATCGGGCAATACTATTACAATTTATTATTGCTCTTGTATTTATTATGTTTTAGGTATCAAATACTTTGTTTGATATCTTATGAAAAGTACAGGAACGAAAAGTATTCAGAAGCCTTGGAATATATAGACAAGACTAATGTTACCGATGCTTTTATGGATAAGTATGAAAGAGTGTTTAAGCATGTTACTCAAGCTTCAAGGGCCCATATCCTGTACAAAATGGGTTGTATTAAAGAAGCATATCAAGTAAGACATTAACTTTCATTTTGGTCCTCAAAATTACTGAACTGGTTGATTTTTATGTCTGTATTAATTTAAGCACTATCAATAATAAATATACATGAAAGTACAATAAGTACATAAATATTTGTGTTAAAGTTGATATATTATTAAACATGTATAAACTATTTTTTAGATTCTTAAAGAGCTTAAAGATGAATCGTATAATCAAATTGAAGAGGCAGGATTTAAATATCTAGAAAGTGGGCTCAGGATTAGATATGGTGATGCAGGTATGTTTAAAATATGTGCACTAATTTTTTTTTTAAGTTTACAATTCCCAATCTTTCTCTCTCATTTGCATTTTAAAAGTTTTAATTGCTAGCTTCTTGGTATCGATTGTTTTATTTAGTTCAACATTTATTTTTGTTCCCTTTTTTTAAATTTTGTTTTGTTTAATCTATAGGGGAATGTTTGTGGGGGGGGGAGGGGCTTATTAAGATAATTTTATATACCTGCTTATGGCCCAGGTAGTGGATGTAGAGATTATAGTCCAGGAGATAGCGAGCAAAATAAAGTGAACTTTCTCTCCCACCTTGTACGATCTCCTTGGTGGTCTTCTATTTTCTTTTATATTAGGGTCTTCCTTTACTTCATTCATTATTTGACTCAGTACTGTTTTCACCTTGAAGCCTAACATCCCTTCATAAGGTGATTTCTCCGTACTAGCTGGTAACAAACGGCTCACTAACTCTAATAGTTTTTTCATCAGGATACCCTCTCCATATTCATTGCAGATACTACCTTCTAGAGAGTGCTGGCACTCAAAATTAGAGGGTGTAGGAAAAAATTGGTTGTTTAGAACAGTGGCCAGACACGGACAACTCCATTACACTGTGACAGAGGATGGAACGCAGTTAGAACATTGGAGGCATATTGACCAGCTGTTCTCCTCTTCAATTAAGAGAGGAGTACTGACACATACCTTATGTCAATATGATAGTATGAGCTAATAATTACAAGATAAAAAGAACTTTTTATATACTACGTTTTTTAATTCAATTAATTTATTTTTTGTTTACTGGGTTTACTTATTCTTTTTGCTGACATTCAATGTTTACCTCTCAATAAAAGTATCTTAAATTTGAAATCTGTCAAAATGAGGATTGCAAATATTTGGGATATGACAAAACAAATAAAATAACTTGCGGATTTTTTCTGAACTAACTTTCCATACAGCAAATTTGCTGAAAACGAATTAAATTCTGCTAGAAAATGACTAAAAGCATTTAAATAATGTATTGTCATCGTGTTCTGAGCTGTTCTGAAAGTTTCAAATGTCTAGCTACTCGGGATGTTAGTTAAAATTTGATTGCAAGATTTGTACCGGACAAACAAACAAGAAACCAAGTTAATAAAAACGTAGTAAAAAATAAATTAATAAATAAATAAAATAAAAATAATTAAAAGCTTACTTAAAGGTGAACAATATGCTTGGAACGAAAGCCTTTTGTTCCAGAAAAACGGTCTAAATACACCGCGGTTCTCTTCAGTGGTCAGTGTATCTTTATGTTGCTATAAGTTAACCAGACTTCTGAAGATGCTTCTAGTTGTGGCAAATGTCACTCTTTAGCCCCTTTGTGACGCAGATTTCACTAAAAAACCAAACTATGTATTACGGCTCAAGCCTTGGAACTAAATTTAGTGCCTATACACTAAATTTTTCCTTTAAATGATACAGATCCTCAAGTTTCATTAATTCATCTCAAACTGTTCAAAACTTATGGATCAACCTGCATCAAAAAGAAGTTAGGACTCTATAAAAAGTAATAAAATAAAAAATAAATAAAGGTTGAGAGACTGGCAGCTCGAATAGAATTATTTAATCAAAATATACTGGTTTTTTAGTAATAGACATTTTTATACACCTTGTAGGTTTCTTAAAAACTAAATGGACGACACTTATTATTCAAAGGCTGCTAAACCTCTATGTTACAGGAAGTGATATTAGTCTTAAACTTATTGAATCGGCTATTGAAACAGTGAAAGATGAAGCTGAATTTTATTTCTCACTCGGGACAACTCTTGGACGAATACGACACTACGACTTCCCAGCTCCTCCTCCATCTGATAAAGAGTTTGAAGCAAGTCGTAAAGCCGTCTCTCTTAGGAGAGACTCGCCTTGTTACGCTGTTTCCTTGGCAAGGCTTTATATGGATGTAAGGTTTACTCTACCAAAACAAAAACGTAATGAATATTCTGAAATGGCTGCCTCTTTATACAAGTAACTAAAACTAATTTACTATTTTTACCATTCATAACAAATATAACCCAGCAAAAATTATTAAATTACATATATCAATAGATAGCATGATATAAAACAACTACTATTACTCTCAACAACATTTGAAAACCAATTGTTCAGTCTATCCCAAAGTAGAGTTAGTGCGTTGGTAGCACGGGTAATTGAGTGTGACACAGATTGGCCAACCTCTCTGAGTGAAAAAATAAAGCCACTAGGTCTGTGGTTAGGGGGCCTCTCCCCTCCACTAGAGACATTTACCTTTGCCTAGTTGAGATTTTCCCAGACAAAAGGTCGGGCTTTTGTCTGGGAAAATCTCAAACTCTCATTGACTCCTCACCCCATTTGCTAGTTTTTCCCGTGATGTCAACGCACTAACTCTACTTTGAGACAGACTTTAGTAACAAGTGGCATCCTTTTACATGGCTTGTGAACAGCCCTCAGTTTTTTGTTATTGTTTACCCTTCCTTATAATCTTTATGATTCTTGATTTCCTTTTATTTGCCCTTTTAAAGTTTTTTTTTTTTTTTTTTAACAGACAACAAAGTTATGGATTTAACAATCTATTAACAATAAAAATATATTTGTTTATTATTAATAATAAAATTTAAGTTAGCAACCGTTAAAGTATAATT
>KZ652182.1:33937-46160 GCA_001010745.2 Gerris buenoi
ATAAAAAAATTGTAAATTCAAAGCCATATACCCTGATGATGTAAATATATTTTACGACACTAGTTGGTAAAAACATATTTTCTTTAAAACCGTATCTCACTAAATATCTCATACAATTAATAATTAATATGATAGATCCTTGTATTCTATAAGTAGAAATTCCCTTATTGATGGCATATGAGGTGTAGAAATTAAAATAGTAGGACACTAATGTTATAGTAAATAAATCTATATTCAATTTGATTTAAATCATATTATAATTATTATTATTAACACTGGGAAACGACAGAGAAAAATAGACTCTAGCACCGGGACTCGATCCACGGGCCTCTATATTTCCAGTATATTATTTAACAAGTACAGTATGTACTTTATTTCTACATCTCATCTGTCATCAATGAGAAAATTTCTACTAATAAAAATATCTTTACTTCTAGTAAAGATATTTTATTGTCACTTATTGTCTATTTTAGTTATTTAGTAATAAATTAATTGTTAGTTAGTAATAAATCTTTTTATAACGATTTTAGGGGTATTCTTAAATACCATGAAAGTTTGTCAGGGAATGATATAGCTCGTTGTGTCTACAATCTGATGAAATTAAAATTCGATCCTGATTTGGAAGAGTTTGCTGATTTAGCTCTGAAGAAATGTGATACTATTTTAGTCAATCATTACATTGGAATGTTTTACATTCGCAATAATCAGGTTTTGTTTTTTTATTCTACTTGTTTTAATTTAAAATATGTTAATCGCAACTTGAGATCAAGACATCAAGTTATAGGTAGGAGTAGTTCACAATAGGTTTGTTCCAACAACACTTCAAACTAGTTTGAAACTGTCCAACACATGCACATTAGCTAGAGGAGTTCAATGTAAATCCGATGTAATTTACAAAATTAATTGTTCTGAATGCGATTCATCTTATATTGGCCAAACCTCCTGAAAGATGAAGCTGAATTTTATTTCTCACTCGGGACAACTCTTGGACGAATACGACACTACGACTTCCCAGCTCCTCCTCCATCTGATAAAGAGTTTGAAGCAAGTCGTAAAGCCGTCTCTCTTAGGAGAGACTCGCCTTGTTACGCTGTTTCCTTGGCAAGGCTTTATATGGATGTAAGGTTTACTCTACCAAAACAAAAACGNTCTGACAAAAAATTACATAAGACATAAATTGTAGCAAATTGCCTCTAGTTTAATTTTGTATAGTACAATTTTTATCATATAATGTGCCTGTGAGGTGATATCGTCAAAAAACAGTTTTTGGGGTCGGTTTTTCCAATATGGCGGCGCTAGCGGCAAAGATATGAGGTGGCAAAGTAAAAATTCAGAAAGAGCGCCTCAAAATCTATAAGAATACCAATTTTCATAACTCCCGGAAAACTTTCCCATAAGAACTACCAAATGACTGGACCTCCTCGACCTCTAAATCAGGCGCATAACTTTTGGTGGGCTAAAAACCACGAATTTTTTGCACATTTTTCGGTTTTTCGCTTATAACTTAAAAACGGCTGGTCCAAAATTGAAAATGGTACAATTAAAAATTAAAGAGCACAAAATTTCCTTTAAAATGCACTAGTCAAAAGTATTTTTANTATTTGCTTATTTTTTCAAACAGTTAATTGATGACTCTTTGCGAATTTATTTACTTATATTGGTTGCATTTATTTTTGTCCACAGTTATGTGATGCTCTTGATTGCCTCGAAAAAGTAACCAACACTTTACCTTTCACTTGTGGTTTGGTCCTGCTCTTGAAGTATCGAGTTGGTGGTAACACATTGAGTGACGATGAAATTGATCTTTTGGTTAAACAGTGGACTGAAAATTACAAGTCAAGCAGCGACCGACATCTAATACGTTTCCATATGAGTGTCTCTCAGTTTTATCTTCTTGTTAAAGATGATTATACTAAGGCGTCAATTCAGTTTCTGCAGGCTAATCAATACGACATTTTAGAGGTTTTTACTTATTTATTTATTTAATTTTTAATGTATTAATTTCTCATAGTTAATTCAGATAATTTTTTTTTTCTTTACTTGAATCCTAAATATCTAAGTTCTATTTAAAATTTTGATTTGACTATAAAATGAGACTCAATCATTTTTTTATGAGACTTCCAGACATAAAGTTATCCACAACTTAGATAGTTTTTTGTTAGGAAATAAGTTTATGAATTCAGGCACTGGGTCATCTGGATGTGCAGAATTTCTGGACTAGCAATATTTTTATAAAATACAAAACACTCATTTAAAAAAATACAAAAAGTGTGTAAGTTACAATTTTCACTATGTGTTGAAGACCATGACTTAGTGCGTAAATGAGTGAAGTGTTATGTGCCACCACACCTCAGAGTGAGAAATTTTAACAAAGTTAAGAGGGGTAACATTGTCATCATTATCTCAGTGTTTACAATTTATACTTTTGTTAAGATTTCACGGCGAGCCAAACTGTCGCTCTAGTATGTAAATACATGCATAACGAGGGTTTTATAATGTCATCAGACTTGCATTCTTCATGGACCATACGGATCAGTGGGGTCCTACTATATAGTAGGAAACCAATTTTTTGATAGATTTCTCCTTCATCAAAAATTAAAATAGCAATAATCAGTAACTTAGATTTAAAGTTTACAATTTTTTGCTTTCAAGCTTACCGAAGGTAACAGAAGCTATGTGATCATTCTGAAGAACAATAATATTTTATCTCTCCGATTTCAAACATTCAAAGACAGAAATCTGTCTCAAACACCAGGGAATATTTTTGGTTCCGTGTCTGTGTGTGCTTTATTTCTGCGAACCAACATATCTTAAAAAGTAATTGTCTAATTTTAATTAATTTTGTATAGTAGGTTTTGCGAACCAACATATCTTAAAAAAATACTCCTCCAATTTTAATTAAATTTGTATGGAAGGTCATAATTAGCCCATTGTTTGGCCCGATATAAGTTTAAACCTTCTGTGCCCATTTGTTTCTCTTCAGCATGCTCACAAACATAAATTTATTTACACTTGTATCTTCAATCGTACTCATCTGATTTTTATGAAATTTGGATGGTTTGTTAAAAGTAGATCGCAGATAGCACCAGATTAATTCCATCCGTCTGCACTCTTTAACTTTTGCTTAATGCATAATTGATACTTTTCATGTAAAAAATCAAAATAATTTTGACATATTAAAAAAAAATCAAGGGAATCAATTAATTAAATGAGACAATAATGGTGATTAGATGCGAGGAAGCTATGTGCCACACTAATTACCGTCTTTTTTTTACTTAAATACATTTATAATTTATTTGTTTCAGGGAACATTTGTTACTATAACTAAACGTAATAACACTGCAAACTTCTTGACAGTTCTAAGGAATGAATTAATGCTAAAAAGCACAAAAGATGAAAAAATGATAGAAGCACTCAAGGCTTTGGAAAAATTACCAAAAAATGCTGTTACTCCAAAAAATCCCAAGTGGATAATACCATCACTTTTTGAACTGAAGCGGGACCTTATATAGTATTCTGTCCAACTTTAATAATAAGTTTTTTTTTTATTTTGTAAGTATTTATTGATTATTCTAATACCTTATTTATTAATAAACATAAGTATCTATAAAATGTGATAATAAGTGGATGTTTACTCAATTTTTTTTTTTGTTTGGCCAAGTTTATAATTTTTATTCAATGTCTAGGAAACTAGAATTTTCCACAAAAATAAATACTTATATGTTCAGAATTTTATTTGAATTGACTACAAAACAGAATATCAATTGTCTGTATATGTATACCAAATGTTATTGGAATAACATAATAATTATTAAAAAAGTTTTATAATTAAAATGTATTATATAATACATAATTGCATTTGTTTTTACAATACTGTAGGCATTAAGGTTTTAAAGCTTATATTTGCTTAGAGACAGTAAAAAAATTAGAAGGGCCCTTATACCTGCACTTACTCAGTCCTGCACTTGTCACTTCCTCCATAATGCTCGTGATCTCCAAAAATACCCGATACAAACATTTTAAATTTTGCTGTTATGCTATGTGTAATAAGTATTAAATAACTTAATAAAAGGAAAATTATGGGGAAGCCCCAAAAAACCATCCCTCAAAAACTAAGGGTAGAAGTTTAAGGGTTGACTTTTTTTTAACAGAAATGCATTATGTGGGGAGTTAAATGAAAGAGGGGGTCACCATAAACTAAAGGGTTAAAATAAAGATGGGGTCGCCATCTTTATACCATGTTTCCTTGAAGTTTCCGTTTTCCATGTCCCCGTACTCTATTTTTATTTATTTATTTATTTACACAACCAAAATGGTTTTAAATAATAAAAAAATGATAATGATAATTTTGTTTTTACAGGCTAATATAATTTAAAAATAAATATCAAATTGGGGAACAATATACTCGTAGAATTGTAAGGAACACTGTAACATTTTAAAGATGTATTTTTTTTTTTTTTTACCTAAAAATGATTACCATTAACTTAAGAAATTTAAGCTGAAATTTTGTTTATACCTATTTATATACACATATTGTATTGAATAAAGTAGTTGTATATTTTTTATTTTATTTTTTTTTTCTCTACCTAGAATAAAAATATAGCTATGATATTGATAAAGTAGTGTTCAGTCTTCGATAAACACCAGTATAATATTGTTATGCTCTTATGTGATATTAGATAGTATAAGCCATAATATCTACTGTCTATAAAATAATTCTAGACCCTCGAGAACCCTTGTAACTTCTAAACGAAAAGTCGTATTTAGATGAAACAAATTTATTTCTTTAGAAAATTTAACAAAATTTTATGTCATATGAATAATTATTTTTTTACATTAATTTTTAATTACTTTATTACTTTTAGGACTCATATAAGTGTAGAGACCTCCGAAGTTTCAAATGGAAAAGTTAATTAGTTTTCTGTTAATTAACGAATTTAGTGGGACCTGATATCTTTTGAACTGCTTTAGATAGAAACACGAAACCTTGACAGAAAAATCAAGAAAAAAATACCTTTCAAATAAATGAACTTAAATTTGCTGCCGTTGTGCTATAAAAAGTTGTAGAATTTTTTAAATGTTGATCAATAATTTGTACTTGAAAGGTGTAAGAGGGAATATTATGAATTATGAGGGAAGAAGTGGCAATGGCGTTATACCTGGTCGCAGATTTTTTCCATACAACCCTGCCCTAGCTCTACCTCTCAACCACATTACACCTCCGACTTAATGGACCGCACCACTGCCGTTATAAGTGTAATTTGTGTTGTCGAAAAAAAGTACAGTTAACTTTTTGTTATATTATAAATCCAGGCTGTAGTATAAACATGTAAAGGATTTTATAATATTGCATAGAGCTAACAGGTAATACTCATAACGGTAATGGTTGGGGATGCTAGAGAAGACTTAAAACTTAATTTGAATTAGTGTCAATAGCAACGTAGAAGCATTGCTCGTATCCCTATCAAAAATAACGTAATCGCCTTAAGTAATGATGTTTTTACCTGGCTAATTCAAGTCAATATAGTATTTATTTTACAATGTCTCCTGACAAGTAAAGAATAAGTAATCCTTTTTAATATCTTACCTGTTGTATGATATTTAAGATGGAAGCATAATAGTAGCTTGCTCACTTTTAATGTAGTGTCAGTATATACGTTGTTTATAATAGTGACGAAGACTCTGAAGATGAAGATAAATTAGAATCAGGCAATGATCAGTTTGATTAAATTTTCACCTCTCTTACTTTTTTACTATACTAGCAAATAGATCAGTGCAATATTTAATAGTTTTTTAATGTACGTAGGTATATAAGAGGATGTTTATGTATTTATATTTTTTCCTTTTTTTAAGTTAAAATTATTTATAATTTTAACTCCCGTAGTTATTGATAATTGTAATTTGAATTAGTTAAAATTATTGTGAATATTTATTAACATCTTAAAGCCTACACAAAGCTAATGGGAAACGTTTCAAAATTTATAGGAGTAAAACTATTTTATAATTATACTAAAATTAATTATGATTTAGGGCCAAAATAGTATTCAAAGTAATTGCATCATTACACTTTAGCGGCAGCTAAACTGGTGCTGTCCTTTGTCAGAGATGTAGTGTGGTAGAGAGGTAGTGCTAGGGCAGGGTTGTAGGGGAAAAATCTGCGGCCAGGTATAACAACATCGCAACTTCTTCCCTCATAATATTCCCTCTTACACCTTTCAACTACGAATTATGGATCAACATTTAAAAAATTNAAAAAAAAAAAAAAAAAAAAAAAAAAAAAAAAAAAAAAAAAAAAAAAAAAAAAAAAAAATCTTATTGTTCAAAGGTAGTAGATACTTTTTTTTTATCTAAAGTCGCGATGTGTCAGTGAGTGGTGGTTGGATTTTATAGGAAATACACCTATAAAGATAGGTATGCCTATAAAGATTTTAAATTTTAATTAAAAAAAAAAAAAAAAAAATCAGTGGGCGTCAAATTAATTGGTTATTAGAAGACTATTATTATTAAAATTACTTGGATGCAAGTTCGGCCTAATAAATAATATACCTACCTATTATAATAAATTGAAATATGTATAAATATGTATAGCCTTGCCATGCAATGTTATTATTATGGTCTTCTGAATAACCATTTATCAGTGATTTTATAAACATTAATAGGAAAGTATTGATAAGAAGATATTGGTGTTGATACAGAATGGTACAAATCCAGTGATTTGTACTATCTAAATGACGATACCGGTTTATCCCAGTCACAATCATTTCTCGTTAATTCTAATGTATTTCATTTAAACTACAGCAAATGTTTAAATGTTTTTAAATCGGTCCCAATTCATTTGAATAATGATAATTAGTGTAGATATTTTCTATTCAAATAACAGATTTTTACTCAGAATAAATCCAATCAATTCTTAATGTTTTAGGGTTAAAAGCAGTAGCGATCCTAGGTCAAATATTCTGGGTGGGTTNCATTAATTTTTAATTACTTTATTACTTTTAGGACTCATATAAGTGTAGAGACCTACGAAGTTTCAAATGGAAAAGTTAATTAGTTTTCTGTTAATTAACGAATTTAGTGGGACCTGATATCTTTTGAACTGCTTTAGATAGAAACACGAAACCTTGACAGAAAAATCAAGAAAAAAATACCTTTCAAATAAATGAACTTAAATTTGCTGCCGTTGTGCTATAAAAAGTTGTAGAATTTTTTAAATGTTGATCAATAATTTGTACTTGAAAGGTGTAAGAGAGAATATTATGAATTATGAGGGAAGAAGTGGCAATGGCGTTATACCTGGTCGCAGATTTTTTCCATGCAACCCTGCCCTAGCTCTACCTCTCAACCACATTACACCTCCGACTTAATGGACCGCACCACTGCCGTTATAAGTGTAATTTGTGTTGTCGAAAAAAAGTACAGTTAACTTTTTGTTATATTATAAATCCAGGCTGTAGTATAAACATGTAAAGGATTTTATAATATTGCATAGAGCTAACAGGTAATACTCATAACGGTAATGGTTGGGGATGCTAGGGAAGACTTAAAACTTAATTTGAATTAGTGACAATAGCAACGTAGAAGCATTGCTCGTATCCCTATCAAAAATAACGTAATCGCCTTAAGTAATGATGTTTTTACCTGGCTAATTCAAGTCAATATAGTATTTATTTTACAATGTCTCCTGACAAGTAAAGAATAAGTAATCCTTTTTAATATCTTACCTGTTGTATGATATTTAAGATGGAAGCATAATAGTAGCTTGCTCACTTTTAATGTAGTGTCAGTATATACGTTGTTTATAATAGTGACGAAGACTCTGAAGATGAAGATAAATTAGAATCAGGCAATGATCAGTTTGATTAAATTTTCACCTCTCTTACTTTTTTACTATACTAGCAAATAGATCAGTGCAATATTTAATAGTTTTTTAATGTACGTAGGTATATAAGAGGATGTTTATGTATTTATATTTTTTCCTTTTTTTAAGTTAAAATTATTTATAATTTTAACTCCCGTAGTTATTGATAATTGTAATTTGAATTAGTTAAAATTATTGTGAATATTTATTAACATTTTAAAGCCACAAATAAAGACTTAAAGCCTACACAAAGCTAATGGGAAACGTTTCAAAATTTATAGGAGTAAAACTATTTTATAATTATACTAAAATTAATTATGATTTAGGGCCAAAATAGTATTCAAAGTAATTGCATCATTACACTTTAGCGGCAGCTAAACTGGTGCTGTCCTTTGTCAGAGATGTAGTGTGGTAGAGAGGTAGTGCTAGGGCAGGGTTGTAGGGGAAAAATCTGCGGCCAGGTATAACAACATCGCAACTTCTTCCCTCATAATATTCCCTCTTACACCTTTCAACTACGAATTATGGATCAACATTTAAAAAATTCTACAACTTTTTATAGCACCACAGCAGCAAATTTAAGTTCATTTTTTTGAAAGGTATTTTTTTCTTGGTTTTTCTGTCAAAGTTTCGTGTTTCTATCTATAGCGGTTCAAAAGATATCAGGTCTTACTAAATTCGTTAATTAACTTTTCGACTTGAAACTTCTTAGGTCTCTACACTTATATGAGTTCTAAAAGTCCTGTGAAATTGGTTTGATTTGGTCGAGAACTTATAAAGCAGTTATTTTTTAAAGTTGGACATTGTCAAAATGTGCCGAAAAAAACATCACTTTTTTTACTTATCCTACAATAAATTAATTAAAAATTAATGTAAAAAAAAAATAATCAATTAAAAAAAAAAGGTATTAAATTGTCTAAATAAATAAACTTGCTTCATCTAAATACGACTTTCCTTTTAGAAGTTACAAGGGTTCAAACTCGAGGGTCTAGAATTATTTTATAGACAGTAATTCAATGAATTAATTGTGTAACAGGTGGATGCTCAAGTTTCAATTTTTTATCTCGGAAACTAGACTGTTCCACAACAAATGACTTGTAGAGTTTAATTCTTATTTGAATAGAATTCATTATAAAACAATTCAGAACCATATTTGAGAATTATTTTTTTCATGTGTTTTTTGGTTGGAACACCCCAAATTTAGAGATTTGGCTTCATCTGAAGGTATGATGAAATAGGCCCAGTTATTTAGCTCCACTTTGGGAGTCAGTGCGGACGAGGTGCTCTCCAACTATCAATGAATCAAGGTTGTGGGCTCGATCCTGTGCCATGATAATTTGATTTAAATAGCTCACTAATGACCATATCATATGAGCTTTGGCATTACCATGTACAGTTATGATGTAGGAAATTGCTGGAACCACCATGGGGGTAGTAAAATGGTCCCAATGTGGCCTCATTGCTACGTTCAAACAAATGGTTTTTCCTTGCAACCTAAACGTTTCCATTAGCTCCACTTAACTGCACAGACATTCTTTTGCACAAACTATTTTTTTGGACTCAAGGGGAAAATTTTCAGTATATTTTTACTTCATAAACAATTTACTTTTTTTTTCATAAAAATTTTACTTTTTTCATTTCGGTTCATCGGGAAGTAAAAAGTATATTGTTGGTTAAAAATTATATATTGGCGGAAACTATTTTGGATTAAGTTGCATCTGCTGTCATGCAGTAATATACCTGTATCTTGGTCTTTTCTCTTTTTTTTCATGACAAAATAACAATACCTTTAGAGCAGAGCCCTAACTAAAGCTGAGGCCACACATTGGCCGACCTTCCAAGGTTATAAGTGTGGCCACTCTACCATTGGCAAATATCGTCAAACGTTTGGGNGAGAAAGTAAAAAACGGTAGGACAGCTCTAAAAAAACATTCTCATGTACATGGTAAGACTGAATTTAAATCCATTATGTCACGTTTAAAAGTGTGCATGTGGTGATTACTTTTCATTTTTGACTTTCAGCAAAATAAGATGAAATTTCATCAATCTCTAAATATTTCGCGGGAAAATGGCATTGGAATGGTTAAATTTATCTTTAATGGAAACAACATTTGTAAACAACGACATTCTTTTTATAACAATTATTTAGAGTTTTAGGGGTAGTATTTGTTATTCTATAATTTGCCCTTTTTACTAAGGGAAAGTAGTCTTTATATAGAACAAAAAAAATTTATAAGTTAAATAAACATCTTCATACTTACATTTTAACAAATAATTATTATTATCTACTCACGGCAGCAAAGCATTATTATACTGTTTTCAATCAGCAAAATTTAATTTTTATTGATTCTTTTGTAAACAGTCAGCAAAAGTTCAAAGTGACAGCAAAATATCAAATAGGAATAAAAATTTTAATAAAAGTTTATCACACCACATTGCAGGTTATGAACTCAAATTGTTCATTTTTATATATTTAAACGCAATATTCTGCTAAATATTTATAATTTTTTTGAAAATACCTTTAAAAATTACAATAATAAAACAAATTTTATTATTTTACAGTGATTATTAAAAAAAAAAGTTTGTTTTATTTACATTAATTTAAAGGGTTAAAGATAAAAAAATATGTTTATCTACTCACGACAGCAAAATTAAGCATTGTTGTACTGTTTTCAAGCTGTAAAATGTCATTTTTGCATTGATTCTTTTGTAATATGTCAAAAAAACTCGCAGCAAAATAAGAAAGTGTCAGCAAAATATCAACATGTGAGCAAAAGTTCAAAGTGTCAGCAAAATAAAAAACAAGCTGTAACATTTTAAGANGAGTCTTTGGGGGTAGCGCCTCCAAATTTAGGGCTAAAATTATTTTCTCGGTTTCGCCTTGGGGTATGATTTTTCTGAAAATGTATGCCAAATTTCGTGAAAATCGGCCCTGTAGTTCAGGCTCCACGCGTCTGCACAGACGACAGATGACAGATAGACGTCAGACAGACAATTTTTAAAAATCACTTTTTTGGACTCAGGGGACCTCAAGACGTGTCCATCAAAATCTCAATATCCAATTTTCGCGTCATCACAATACTTTCTCTTTATATGAGAAAGTAAAAAATAGCTTAAAGTTGTGTTTTGAAGCTTTATATTTTCAAAAAATTTCCGGGGGAGGACCCNTGTAATATGTCAAAAAAACTCGCAGCAAAATAAGAAAGTGTCAGCAAAATATCAATGTGTCAGCAAAAGTTCAAAGTCCTTGAGTTCAAAGTGTCAGCAAAATAAAAAACAAGCTGTAACATTTTAAGAAAATTTGACTACAAAAAGGTTACTACAACGCAGGCTATAAACTAAACACTCCCACATTGTTCATTTTTATATATTTAAGCGTAATATTCTGCTACATATTTGTATATCTTTTTTGAAAATAACTTAAATAATTACAGTAATAAAAAACAAATTTTAATATTTTACAATGATTATTTAAAAAAATCGCTAAAAATTGAGATTAAAAACAGTTGTTAATAAAAAAAGTGGCAACACTGAATTCGATTGCGCCTTTGTTCTGTTTTCTTGATGACTCAAACTTTCGTTTTTTTTACAACTTTAATTTCTTTAAATCTTATCTATTAAAAAAGGAACATAATAATTTAATAATTTAGTGCTATGTTTCTGTTGTTTGTAGATAAAATATGGTATGTAAATATGCAGCAAAGGAAACATTCCTGACTCGTTTAAAGATTACCAGCTTCGGTTTACTTTAACAGGTAATTAGCATTTTCCTGCCCCGGCTTTGCCTTGTCAGTAAAATACTAAATTTCCTGCCACGGCTTCGCCTCTGCAGTAAATTTGGTTTTGCCTATCCTCGCCTTCGGCTCGGAACTAAAACTTAAAAAACTTGTCTGCAAAATTCCATTTTGCTGGCTAGTAACATAAATATCTATCGTTAGGTTATTATAAACTATATGAAATGAAATGAAATGAAAATAGCTTCATTGACACTTCTTGTGAAGCAGAAGTTTTGTGGCAAGAAAATTTTAAACAGTAAAATTATAAATAACAAAAGAAAAAGAAATAAAAAGCATTTTATCAATTCCTCTTCTACTTATACAAATTTTGGATAACTTTCTTCCAGCAGTTTCTATCCTGTGCTGTTCTATGCCACAAAATGCCTAGTTTCTCCACTATTTCATCCCTCCATCTCCTCCTAGGTCTTCCTCTCCTTCTTGAGTAGTTCAAAGGTGTCCAGTCTGTTGAGATTTTAGCCCATCTGCTAGTAGGCAGCCTGGCCACATGTCCGGCCCAGTTCCATTTAAGTTGGTGTGCTTGAGTCTGTAGGTTTTTCGTTCGGTGTTTTTTCATAATATCCTGGTTTTT
>KZ652182.1:103416-123592 GCA_001010745.2 Gerris buenoi
CATCTGTGTTAAATGAAAGGGGAGGACGCCCCAAGTACCTACAAATCAATACTTGGGTTTCGTTTTGTTTCTTTTCATCTGTGTTAAATGAAAGGGGAGGACGCCCCAAGTACCTACAAATCAATACTTGGGTTTCGTTTTGTACCTTTTCGTCTGTGTTAAATGAAAGGGGAAGACGCTCCAATTACCTAATACAAAACATTACTTGGATTTCGTATTGTACCTTTTCATCTTCTCCTTAAAAATTTAATTTTTGTTAAAAGTCACTGTTATAACTTTGTCATAATACAAATAATGTTTTTAAAATAATTTTTTAAACGTCGATGAAACATTTTTTTTTTCTTGGCTAAATAATAAAAAATGTAATATCTTAGGAGGGGTTTTAGCCACAGTCGGTTTTTTGCAGGATATAATACATACTAATACTTACTTGTTATCTTTAAGGCTTTATAACTTATTTTAAACATCAGGTCTATTGTTGAGTTCTTGCTTCGGCAACCACATTGGCAGTCTTATTTCTTTGGATAAATACACAATACTCAGGGGACCTTAAAATAGTAAATTAACCATTGAGAATATATCCTGCTACACATAAGATAGTTAACATTTTTTTCATACGCCATGCGCATGACAATGAACGCAAATTTATTAAATCTTGCATTTCTTGTAAATAAATTAAAAAATATTGGTACTTCTTTAGATTTTTACTCCCCTACATGTTTTTAGAATATAAATTACTTGAATTAAATAAGTATTATGACAAAGGGATGTATCGTCCAATGTATTTTGAGACAGGAATATCCCTCTTCTGTTTTTATAAGACTTAAGAAGAACATTCCGTACACCTTCTTTAGATTGTTACTCCCATCTGTTTTCTTAATGAGGGGAGTAACAATCTAAAGAAGTACCATAATGGCACGCAACCTCCTTAAATCTTTGAGGAGCCCATTTCATAAGAATTTTATGTAAAAGAATTTATATGTTACCTTGCTTATCAAGATTCTCTATTAAATAATAAATAATGAGTTTTAAATTAATAGTATCAGTGTAATAACAAGTGAGTATAGCACGCTTAGCTTTAAAAGATCTAACAGTCTTCTTTCGGCTTTGAACGAAGCCAATTTTATTAAGTTTGAAGAGGGTACTAACGAGCCTACACGATACAACATTCCCGCGTAAATTACTTTTACATCTTCTTGCTCTTGAACTAAACTAACCATACAAAGGAAACTCATTAAAATGAAGTAAACTACACAGAGTTCTACCAAACCTTTTTGTTCCCTCAGGGTTTGAAAAAAAAATAATTACATCATTAACCAAAACATTCTTTATTAACATTAATTGTTTCTTTCACAATAACTTAAATTATTAAAATCAATTAACGAAATGTATAAAAATCTACAACATTCAGTTCTGAATTAACGAATCACCATCACAAAATTAAAGTGATGCAACAATATAAATATTCATACATCTTTTGTATGCACATAAACATGTATTACATACATTAAATTATAATGTCTAAACTTTTATATTTAACAGGAATAATGCATCAACTAAAGGCAATTATATTGGGTAGAACTGTGTTTCAACTGAAACTCAGCCACTAAAGATGACCCAGTAGTATAGTCATCTTCAGTGTTGTAATGTGAGGACGAGTAATGGCCATTTTGTAATTTTCAGTGATGAAATGTAAAAAGTAATAGTGATTACCTTCAGTGCTGAAATGTGAGGACGAGTAATGGTCATTTGTCATTTTCAGTGATGAAATTTGAAAAGTAATAGTGATTACTTTCGGTGCTGAAATGTGAGGACGAGTAATGGTCATTTGTCATTTTCAGGGATGAATTGTGAAAAGTAATAGTGATTACTTTCAGTGCTGAAATGTGAGAAAGAGTAATGGTCATTTGTCATTTTCAGTGATGAAATGTGAAAAGTAATAGTTATTACTTTCAGTGCTGAAATGTGAGGACGAGTAATGGTCATTTAGTCATTTTCAGTGATAGAAAGTGAAAANAAATACAGAGCTTACTCATATTGGACGTAAGTGAATTTTACGAGTAGTATTGTCTTAACGTTGATATATATTATTAATACTACATAAACTACAAATTTCAAACTAGTGTTATCTAAGTCAGGATAAATTTTAATATTTTTTTTATTAAGGTAAGTTCTTCTTTTTCTTAATAAAATAGTTCATTTACAATAATACTATACTGAGTACATTCTGCAGATACGTACTAAATAAACGATAATAAATTTAAAAAAATATATAATTATATATGCAAACATGTTATTATAAACACTTTGTAAAATAGAACGGGAAGATAACTAACGGGAACTATTACATTTGGCATTACTAAAATGGAAATTAATGTGCAAACTGATACCATGCAATATGTGCCATAATATCAACCGGCTGAGCTCTATACCTACAAATAATTTTATTAGAATAAATAAACATTTAATTTCATTAAAAAAATAATATGTTTAAAAAATTATTATAATTTAACTTCAATAAGAGAGATCATTATTTGTTTGTTTTACAATGAACCTAGATAGGATTATAACATTTCCTTCACTATCACTAAATTATAAAATAAATATACCATTTCCATATCAATATATGGAAATGTGTATATTATACTAAAAGCAAGTACAATTGCTACTTGTTAAGTTAAATATGAATTTTAAATTAACTTATTTGAAAAAATAATAATTTATAATTTAATTTCTTAAGATAAAAGTAAAGTTGGTCGTTTGTCTGCAGCAAGTTCATTCTAGATATAATTCTGTTCATCACAAACTGAGCTTAGAGGTGTGAGGGGATGATGTATCTTAGTGGTTGGCATTTGGTCCCAAACCCCGGGGAATCTATCCCCTGATGATTTGTTACATTGCATGTATATTGGAGATTCGTCGTATAATCGGCCAAGAACAGCTGATCTAAGTGGGGTCCAGTTTATTCCTCCGTATGCTACAGATATGGGTAGTTCACCTCCTGTTTCCTGCTTCTCCATCCTAAATAAAAAAAATTGGCATTAAAAAATAAATTTGGCTTTAAATTTTGATTTAGTTAATAAGAAGCAAGATACCATTGATATTACTGTTTTACAATATTTCACTGAAATTTTTAATTAATAATAAAAAAAGATTAGATTAATAAAAAATATTACAATATTGTTCTAAGTCCATGTAATATTAAAAGTAGTGACATCAAAATAAATCAAAGTAATTCAAAATTAATCTCTTTCAATGGTCTGATAGGTACATAACTTAGTACTTGGGTACGTATACTAATAACTAATACTTGGGTTCGTGACATAACTACATAACTAATACTTGGGTACGTAACTTAGTACCCATTACACCATTAAAGGAAATTTATTTCGAGGAATTTAATACACTATTACCTATTACAATAATATTGTTACAACTAAAAATAATAATAATACTTTTCTGCACTCAAATATTATGATATACAATGTATTTTCAAATACAGAGCTTACTCATATTGGACGTAAGTGAATTTTACGAGTAGTATTGTCTTAACGTTGATATATATTATTAATACTACATAAACTACAAATTTCAAACTAGTGTTATCTAAGTCAGGATAAATTTTAATATTTTTTTTATTAAGGTAAGTTCTTCTTTTTCTTAATAAAATAGTTCATTTACAATAATACTATACTGAGTACATTCTGCAGATACGTACTAAATAAACGATAATAAATTTAAAAAAATATATAATTATATATGCAAACATGTTATTATAAACACTTTGTAAAATAGAACGGGAAGATAACTAACGGGAACTATTACATTTGGCATTACTAAAATGGAAATTAATGTGCAAACTGATACCATGCAATATGTGCCATAATATCAACCGGCTGAGCTCTATACCTACAAATAATTTTATTAGAATAAATAAACATTTAATTTCATTAAAAAAATAATATGTTTAAAAAATTATTATAATTTAACTTCAATAAGAGAGATCATTATTTGTTTGTTTTACAATGAACCTAGATAGGATNGAGCCAAAAGCCCAAAAAAAGGGAAAATTAATTTACAATCACCTCTTTAAATCCGAGCCATGTTTGTCCACTTTTCATTTAATGGCATATTCAGAAATGTTTGGAAAATTCTACGGATTAAATATATTGGTTTATAAAATTAATCAGATTAGAAGCCTTATTTCGTTATTATTATTATTTTTTTTTTTTTTTTTTGGCAATTTTCGGTGCTTTTAGGCATTTTTCATTGGCCTTTTTCCAAAAATGCCAAATATTATAATGAGGTGAAATATGGCTTATTTTGTTTGACCTTAAGGAGTCGATATTAAATACAGTTTCTTTTTTTGCTTTCAGCCTCAAACCATCTTTTTTAGGACTATAAAAAAGGGGTGTAGACCTAGTAGTAGGTAGCTATATATTCATTATAACGTTTTGGGGTCGGAAACCATAAAACAAAACTTGAATTTTTAATCTTCAAGCCCGGCGAAATAAACCTTCTTTACGAGTGTTTTATTATATTGCATTTTCGGTAATATTTGCCATAAGATGGTAAGTGGAGGAACATGCCGATTTTGAAAAAAACTTTTTTTTTCTTTGTTATTAAGATATGAACATAAATTAGTGTTCCTATTTTGCTATTGCGCTCTAGGGCTGAAAGCTAAAAATTAAACTGAAAACTTGATTAGTACGCTTGCACCTGTGCCTGTCATGATTATATTCTTTTTATCAATATTATTATTTCATACTCCTACAGGCGCTCCAGCACCTCAGTGATACAATAGAATCGGCAGAAGGAGCACCAATTACAGCATAAAGACGCTTGGTACTTTTTGTCTTTGTGTAGGTAACGCCGCGTTCAGCAAATAGATGGGTATCTATTTGCTGAACACGGCGTTACCTACACATTTTGTAAGATTTGAAAATTTAGCTACAGTATCACTGATATCGCACTGATGAAATACTATATTGATATGAGAAAGTTTTTTTTTTTAGAATTTTTGTACCAATTTTTCTTTTTTGTAATTGGTTTATCGGGCTTCGGGAAATTTCCCGTCTTCCCGGTGCCCCCATTCGCCTGACAACTTATGGCTTTGCCCCTTATCACTTCATTATAGTAACTTGATAGTATAATCTATCAACAAACAAATAGAGCATTCACTTTTTTGTATACCTGGACCATAATAAGCAACATACTAGTTTTGCCAACCTGTTTTAATGTGGCTAAAATTTCTAGTCTCACGCACATTTGTTACGGATTACGCAATATGAGTTTCGATAAACTGTTTAACTTAATTCTATTGGTGTTTTCTTATGTTAAATTTAATGTTAATTTTACTTTGCAGTATTCTTGTTTTTTTGTCTTTGAGAAAAGGGTTTTTCACATATTATACAAAGTGAAATCTTCATTCAACAACGAAAGGTCAGATATAAATGTCACTTAAAGGTTGCTTCCATTTTTTAAGACATTATGAACAACTAGTATTTTTTAAACAACTATAAATGAAAACATTTTAACACTTCAATGTATTATTATTAGCATTGACTTTGAAAAAGGTGCATAGACTTTTAGAAAAGGGGAATGTCTACACTTTTAGATTTTGAAACTGTCATGAACATGCTTTTTTATTTTTTATTTAGCACGTTTAATTGAATTTTACTTTTCCGAAATATTGAATCCCTCATTACAAATACATTTTTTATGTTTTTGTTATTTTAAGGATTATATTAATGAGAACATGTACAATGTACATCTATATTGTTTCAGTCAAAGTCTATATAGTTAAGTTAATTTCTTACGGTGTTTCTAAGGTCAAGTCTATAACATAGTCCAGTCAACATATCCGTTGATTAGGGTTAATTATGAGGAAAGGGAGAAAGGAGTAGAAGGACTGTGGTCTGAGGAAAGATCGAGAAAGTTTATAAGACTAGGATGGAGATAGGTGTTCGGGAAGTTTAGAAAATTATCTAAAAATATCAAGTAGTTTGTTTGGATTAGACTAGTAGGAATAATCACGAGGTGAATGAATTTGGTATCTAGAGGAATAAATAACTGGGAGGAGGGAATTGATGCTAGTAGGACCACTAGTTTTGCACCCACAGGGGATGTTTAGCATTATAGTCCCCACCGGCTATAAACCAGGAGCCAAGGGACTGCAATAAGGAAGCATACTCTAGATCGGTAACAAGGTTTACAGGGAGGGCAATAAAAAGATTTAAATAAACACAGTTCGTTCATCAGAATGATCTCAACACTTTCGTTATTTAGGGTAAGGCCTACACTATACGGATTTTCGGCATGCGTATTACAGGCAAGAGAGGGTTGCGGTCACATTGAGCAGATTTTTTCGTCGTCAATGAGTGTATTTATTTTCTACTCGCGTATAATACGCAAGAAGAAAGAAGGCAGAAAATAGTGCGTATTATATGCGAGATTTTACGGTATTTTGTCTTATTTATAACTTTTAAACAAATCTATTTTTATATTATAAGTTATATAAGCTAGTATAATTTATTCAACCAATCATTCTACTGTTGAATCACAATCTATCTTTATACTACGAGTATTTATATTTTTAAATGTTTGTCCTTAGTAATTGAACGTGTTAAAGGGTTGATTGTAATATAACTTCTGTGTTTGGCCTTTGTGATTGAACGTGTTAAAGATAAAGGATTAATTCTAATAACTTCTGTGTTAGCCATTTGTAATTGAACATGTTAAAGGATTGATTGTAATGACTTCTGTGTTTGCCATTTGTGTTTTTACATTTTATAAAGAATTATTATTTGTAATAACTCACCTTTTAAGTGTTTCGAAGTAATTAGCAAGTGGTTTATTACTGATAGAACTCTTGCAAACTTCCAAATCAATTTTGGGATAATAATAAATATAGTTAACGCACATTTCATCTGTTATAGCAAATCCACCGAGAGTCATGTTCTGCCTGCTTTCAGTGTTATACCAACACGTTGTCATCAAAGCATCACCCTGAAGCAAATATACAAATATACAACAGATATCTTGTAACCTTCTGTAAAAATAAGTAAAACTATTAATAAGGGTCAGTGAAATCAATAACTTTATATCTATAACAAATTAAAATTATACATAAATTTATTTTATCTACGATTGATACGTAATAAAAACATTGTATCTCTGTTTAGATTCGTAGAAATTGATTCTTTACGCACCTGTATTAATTGCGCATGCGTGTCTCATAGTTTTGAAGAATTCCTCTTCTTTACCACTGTAGCCCCGTAAAGAAGAAGAATTCTTCAACTTTACGTACGATTAGTAAGTTTGTTTACATTTAACATAACTAATTTGATGTTTATTTAATAAAAGTAAGTGTTTGTATCGAGTTCTTTGTGAAAATCATGAGTGATTTAAGTGATTATGACGAATATGAGGAGAATAATACGTCTTCCAAAATAATTAATTCGGCACAAAATACAACTAATGAATTGATGTCATCTTTATCAAAAGAGAAATACGAGCTATCGCTCGGGTGCAAACTCCACACTCAAAATGCAAATGCTACTTTCCACACTCTACGCGTAATGTACTATTATCTCCAGTAGGGAGAAAAAGTTAGGATTTTGCATTAGTTTAGATTAGAGGGACTACAGTGTAAGTCTTTTCTTCCCTGAACTCAAAAAGTAGGGTGAAAAAGTAAAGTAGGGCAAAAAAGTAAGTATTGCCAACTTAATTGTCAAATAGTAGAGAATTAATGGCTAATATAATAAAGTTGTTGAAATCAGGTTGGTGGCATTGCTTTTTCGACCTTCTTTATCATTATTTACAACCTGCATTTAAATAACCTTCTTTTTGAGTTTAATTGCAATTATTGGTTTTTAATATTGAATCTCTTATATCTCTGCTATTAAAAGTGCTATTGATATTTATTACAACAATTATTAAAAACTGTGCAATGGACAAAAATGTGTATTTTCTCCCATCTGGAGATAAAATGTGTGAGTAAAGTGCCATTATTTCCCTCGCGATAATTATCTAATTAGCGTTAATCCCTCATCTGCGCCTCGGGAATCAAAAAAACCTAATTCACTCGGCCTCGCCTCAGGATTTGGGGACCATGGTTCCTTTGTCTTCGCCTCAAGAACCAACTTTTTCGCTCAGGGAATAATGGCTTACTTTACTTCCTAGGTGCATAAATAACTATTATTTGACATCTAAGTTACAAATAAAAATAATCTTGCCAATTATTGTGGCACATAGCTTCCTCGCATCCTATCACGTAATTTATTGATTTTGTGCTTTTACAAGCCATTATTGTCAAATTAATTCAATAACGCTCGTTTTATATATCCATCAAAATTTTTGATTTTTTACTCAAAGTAAAGCATGAATTTAGTAAAATTGAGAACGTTTGAAATTAATTTGTGGCTATCTGCGGGCAGCTTTCGTCAAACCATCCAAATTTCATAGGAATCAAATAATTACTTTAAAAGAAATAGCTTTAAATATATATATTTTTTTGTGCATGTGGAGAGAGAAGAGAAATGTGCGCAGACGGTTGAAACTTATGAGACTAACAATAGGCTGATTATGACCTACCATACAATTTTCATTAAAACAGACGAATCTGTTTTATGATATGTTGGTTCGCAAAAATTGAGCAACTACCGACAGAAACGGAACCAAGAATGTTTCCTGATGTCTGAAACGGTGTCTTACATAAAATATTTTCGTCTTCAGAATGATCACATAGCTTCTGTAAGCTCGGAAGCAAATATCCCAATACGAGAAACATTTATTTTTCTTTCCGATTTTATTTTCTCAAAGAAAGAGAAAGTATTGCGATATAGCACGAAAATTTGAAATTAAAATTTTGATGGATATACAATACACGTTTTGTACTTTAATACAAGGCGTTTTACCTGGAAAAATCTAGATTGTAAGACATTGATGAAAATAAATCTGATTTTGTTGAAAATCGAAAACAAAAAGTTTCTGGGATCTGGGACCGAGATTATATGAGAGAGTTAGTCTGAGTTGACTCGGACAGTTTTTTTTTCGATAAAGTTTATTATGATGTATTATAGTTTCAGTTTTGTAATGAAAGATATCCCCCCCCCCCCCCTATTTAATACTTTTTCAGAGCTACAATTAATTGTACATCCGAGCTTACCAAAGGTAACGGAAGCTATGAGAGCGTTCTTCAGAAAGAACCTGTTTTAATAGATTTCAAAAGTTCCAAGAGACAGAAATCCATTTCAGAATCAGGGAACATTTTTGGTTATATGTCTATAAGACTGTATCCCTCAATTTTTGCGAACCAAAGTATCTTAAAAACTACTCTTCGAATTTTATATAAATTTGTATGGTAGGCCATAATTAGCCCATTGTTGGTCCCATATAAGTTTCAACCTTGCACCGATTTGTTGTTTCTTCCAGATGCGCACAAACATACATTTATTTACACCTATATCTTCAATAGTTCTTATCTGATTTTTATGAAATTTTGATGGTTCGTCAAAGGTTGCCCGCAGATAGCCCCAGATTACTTTCAACAGTTTTGCTCAGGTGATTAAACTGATTAAACCACTGACTTTAATTTATGTAGCAAATAAATAAGTTTGACACCATTTAAAAAACGGAGGGAAAATTAAATAAATGTAACAGTAATAGGTTTTAAAAGCATAAAATCATTGAAGTATATGAAACAGGACGTCAGGAAGCTATGTGCATGTGCAACACTAATTATCAGACTACTTCAATATCTCCTAAGTTATGACTTTTCTAAAAATGTATAGCAAATGTTGAGACTCCATCTGCGAGCATAGATGTCAGACATCACGCTACAGCGGGAAACTTTTTGGAACTGGGGACCAAAGATGTCAACAACTTTATACAGACTTTTCACGAAATCGTTATACTTTCCCTCTATTGTGTGTTCATTCACAAAGTTAGAAGTCCCTTGTCAAGAGTAGAAAAGTATGTCAATCCCTGGATATTACTCAAATTTTTACTAAACCTTTTTTTACACTATACATTATTATAATAGTTATTATTTTTTAAATGAGAGAAATAATCTATGAAATAGTGTGGAACATAGCTTCTTCGCGTCTTATTTCGTATACAAGCATTAATGATTTTATTAGTAATATTATTGTCAAATTAGGTAGTTTTATTTTTCCCTCGTTAATATACTCTGTAAATATGATTTCGATGTTTTACACCAATTTAAGTAGCAATTTTGTAAAATTTAAAGAGCACAGACGGTTTACTAATGTTAACCATATGTATCCCGCAGATTAATATATAGCAGATAGCCTCAGATTAATATCTGGGGCTATCTGCGGGATATTTTCGACAAATTGTCCAAAATGCATGAAAATCAGATGAGTACTTTGAAGATATAGGTATAAATAAATGTATGTTTTTGGCCATGTGGAAGAAAGAAACAAATGGGCGCAGAAAGTTGAAAATGATATAGAATCAACAATCAACAATGGGCTAATTATGACCATCAAAATTTCATTAAAATTAGAAGAGTAGTTTTTAAGATATGTTGGTTCCAAAAGTTATAGACCGTCTGATCGATAGACTGGGAATAATTGTTGAAATCGGAAACGACAAATTTTCGTTCATTGAAAAGATCACATAGCTTCCCTTCGTTAAGCTCGGAAGTGTATTATATTAATAAAAAAAAGAAATAACTATTTACAAAACTTTAATAATAAGAATAATAATAATTATTATTATTCAATTTAATTAAGGATTTTCACCACTTATAGGAATAAATCCAGTCGAGATATTCAAACCTGTATTTTCTATACCCATCACAATTACTTACAAAACATTTTTGTGGTTGCAGCTTATTAAATAAATGGAAAAAATCCATAAAAACCATAGGAAATACCCAAACAAGTTAAAATAATTTTACAAATGTTTTAAATGTTGTCAAAAGTTGTAAGATAAAATAAAATAGGACAAAGTCGTTCTTATCTGTTCAATGATTATAAAGTAAGAAGAATTTGTCGGCATGAACTGTTTCATCGACATAGGAAAAGAGAAAATAAAAAGTAGTTATCTGATACTATTAACTTCTTGATTCTCTTAACAATCTAAGTCTGAAAATAATGATCTGTGCTTCACGGCATGTCTCAATGTCTTTGATGTCCGTCGTTTCAAGTTTTCTTTATAGCAATGATCACAATATCCACCCTCAGTTAAGAAAGATAAAATAAAAAAGCATTTAACGAGAAAAGTCGTTTACCTAGAAGACATTCTCGTTTGCTTATTTTTCCCCTTGGTCTTAAACAAACTCATATTTGATTCTGGAGTTGGTTTAGTGCATTTTCCTCAACTATACTGTTCGATTTTTTTTAACTAGAAACTCAAGGTACTAAACATAGCTCTAGAATTCTCGCTTGAGGTGTAGCTGTAAAGCTTCATTTCTTATAATATAATTATTAAGTTTTTCTCTTTATAAGTTAAAAACAGAGCAACAAAGAAAAAAGTCTTACATTAGAGAATTTAATAAAGTTATTTGACATTGTTATTTATGAACACTTAATATTGTATATTGTATATCCTTCTTTGATAACCAGACAGGTTCGAGTTCCTTATGTTGACATCTTTCAAAAATATGAAAAATGTATGGATTTGAACTAGTTGTGAAAAAAAATCCAATTTTACAAAAACAGAATTTTTCCACTATGAATTCTCTACAAATCTACAAAACTAAATATCTATTTCAAAACAGAATAAACCATTCGTTTGGTAATTATATAGGGAATTTAAAATTAAATGTTTTATGAAAGAGGTTTTGTATTTAAATTATTTATTACAATGTACCGAATGGCTGATCGGTTTATTTATTTTGCCTCTGTTTCCCCATTTATTATCAACGACAAGGAACGCAAGTCTGCTCTATATCGACGAGCCCATTCAATGTGGTGTTCTACACATAATCATAAAATTTGCTAATGGATTCCACTTAACTTCCTTATCCTATCTTTTCACCTCTTCAGGCCAGTCTAATGTTCACATCTTAATTCAATACAAAATTTAATTTCATCGGCAAAAATTCAAGTTCAAGTCGGTCTGTAATGTACGCACCCCCTCAGTCAATTCAATGTAATAAATTCCATCAGCATACACCCAGGCTGAGCCGGTAATCGGGCCGATATAGTGAACGCATCCTAATTTCATTCGATTTCGATGCATTTAATTCAATCGGCAACATTTTGGGCCCACGTGGATATCAGGCCCGAATTGTTAAATTTTTATAATTCGACCGACAATAATCCCCTGCCGGCAATTGGGCCAGTCTAGTGTGCGCATCCTAATTCAATTCACTGCATTTAACTCCAACAGAAAACAATTATTCTTGGCCAATCGGCAATTTGGCCGATTTAGTTTAGGCATCCAAAATAAATTCAATGCATTTAATTCTATCAGCAAAATGCCGACCCCAACCACCAATCGGTCGGGTTTATTGTTTAGTGACTATAATTTGATCGGAAAAAATCCGGGGCCAGGCAGAAATCGACCCCCTTCGTATGCCACTGCAATACGATGTGAATTATAGTTATAAGCCCGTTACAACCTGACATGATTTTACTACTGTACAATGTTAGCGCATGCGTATAAATATAAAACCAGTCCTAAACGATTACCGAACAATACAAAAGACGGAACAAATAGAGGGGGTTGTAACAAACCTATAATAATAATAAATAATATCCTACTATTACTGTAAAAGAAAAAAAAAAAAAAAAAAAGCTTTTCCCTTATTCTTGTTATATGGGCGCGTATTGTTTGATAGAGGGTGGATTAATAGCGCGAATAAGAAGGTACATTATGATACTACAATTACTCGTTCAAGATGCGCCCACAGTTCGACAGATAAACCTACAATCTTAAACAGCATACCTCAACTGACTCGAACTTAACTTTTATCCTGACCAAACTCAACCTGCAACTCTGGCTCACTGAACTCGACTCCAAAGGTGCGGACGTTTAACCCAAATGAATCTTAATCCGGGCTCGCACATTGGGACTCAGGCGACGCAGGGCAGGGCTGCACAGGTTTCTTTCGCTGCAGAAATATAAGAAACCACGTGAATTAAGACGCCAGATCCACTACCGTAGCGTAGGCCACACATGGTAAAATATACTGCTCTGCCCAGCTCTGCATCTCAATTTGTGGGATTTCGTATATTTCTGTGGTTGAAGAAAACTGCTTTTCCCTGCACTGCGTCAACTACTTCTCAATGTTCCCCTGGACTTACTTCTCTTGACAGGTTGGCCAACAATATATTACTACAGTATAATGTTATATTATATAACTCGTGTAAACGTAAAAACAGAGTTAATGTTGGCATACTCACCGGTAAGAGCACAGTTGGACGATGAAGATGTCTAATTTCCTGATAATGAGTAGAGTAATGGTTGTCTCGGTTAAGTTCGGGTAATTCCAAGCCCTGTCGAACATGCTGGGTGAGTACTCGGACACCTGTGAGGTGTGTGTGTAGCTGAGATGCGAATATTAGAATTCCAGTCTGGGGCAGAGTCTGATATAGAAAAAAATAATAATACTACTAATAATAATTATTATAATAATGGAATAAAGCAGTTAATTTGCTTTGCAAATTTGCATGTGCATCTCTGAAATTGCTTATAGTCCGTGCAAATCAATAAATTAAAAATTAATTAGCAAATTAATAAACTATAATTTTCATTCAATTCCCTTTAAATCCTTACTAAATATTTTGATTGACAGACAGGTTTATGAGATTTGCTAACACTCTACAGTTATTCTTAGGCACACCTCAATTATTATTCAAATTTATGGTTAATAAAATTAAAAAAATATTAATTTAACAAATTTAATTAGTTTCTAAACACTACAAGCTGAGACTAAAGAGATCCCTGTGTAAAACACAAGTATGTGCATTTCACTTGTTTCGTGCCAATGGGTCACCAAGACCTATAAAGTTAAAAGGTATTCACAAAGCATTACCACTACCACTGTAAAACAAACATTGGCAAACACGTCCAAGAATTTTCACTCTAAATTGATTAGTTGATTTCAAAACAACCACATGGCGAGACTGAGTCTATCACACAAGTGTGTGCATTACACTTGTTTTATGCCAAGAGGTCAAACAAGCCCCATAAGGTTAAAAGAGGTATGCACAAATCATTACCAAAACTTCAAACACATCCAATCATCTCCTCCAAAAATTTATTAGTTCATTTAAAAAAAAAAAAAAATCAGCCAATTCAATATTTCAATATGAAACTGTTTCGACTACTTTGGTTAGTCTTCATCAATGAACTGATTTGTGCAGAGTTATGTCGTTAGTTAATACTTATGTAAGCTTCTGATATATATGAACGCATTGTCTTTAACTTAATAATGATCGTTGAAGGACTCTATTATTAGACTATTACTCCTCTTATATAAACAGACATGTGATATTCCTTTTGTCCCAAAGTAAATTGGTCTCATACCTTTGTCTTAACAGTTATTTAGATTAACAATATAAAGAAGTACCCAGTTTTTCACTTCTCTAACAGTTAGAAAATCAAAACTAAAATAATAATGTAAGCTAAGCTATTTTCCTATTCATAGACTCAAAGTTTAGAACTAACTTAGTGACATTAAAATGCGGTGTGCTCTTTTAACATTTACGTTTGGTTTTGGTGGAGTTTCTACTGTTTACACAGATCCTTTGTAGGTGGATTATAGTGAAAAGGCAAATGCAAGGACAACTCGCAACTTAGAAGGCCCTTTTGGCATAAACCCAACCCCTTTCTTATTATTCTAATTACGGCGCCTAATCCTTTAATCCTAACCATTATACCCTACCTAATATTATAATGATAGTGAAACACGATATGGTGTGATAAAAATAGTTCTTACATATCTGCTTAAGCTTTTAGCTTATTATCCTTTTCCACTAGTTGTAAGTTTTGTTTTGTTTGAAGGCTTACCACAACTGTTTTTATAAGCTTTGAATTTCGTTTCTGAAGCTCTCGTGCGATAAAATGCATTTAATTTATTATTTGGATAAAATTGCTAATAGTTACCACAGCTGTGCACTCCGCTATGCAGTATCCAGTGAGTGGAAAGGCTGTCTCACCTGGGGGAATGGCCATTTTATCAATATATTCAAGTCCAAGTTCAATTACTCCTGCATCGTATTTCCTCAACTCTCCGCTTATAAACACTTTCATCCCGGAACTGTCCACAACACCTCGAAACACGTACATTTATTTTTAAACATACAACACAAATAAACAAATTAATAAATTCAAATGGCATTTACATGTAAGGTATTGTAATATCTTACCTTCTCTTATTTCGGGGTTATTGTAGTGAACTTCCAGCATGACATACAAACTGAAATCAGGTCCTCCCATAGGTAATCCTGCTTCCTTCAATCATAACAACATAATGCTAGTTAGAATTTAATATGAGATGTGACCAATAAACATATCTTTACATTGTGCTCAATGTACCAATTTAATATTTTATATACGCTATGTCAATCCCCTTGATGTTCCCAGTCAGCATGTGGGAAAAAATTAAGAATCTAAAAGCTTACTAGACCAAATAATTAGTTGCTTTGACTTAGTTTTTGTAGCACCATTTCATAACTATTGCCTCAAGCTGTCCCACGGCCTGTGACTTTGCGAGCTGGAATTCATGCCTCGAGTCGAATATACTAGGCTCGATATTGCTCGTGGTAACTCGGGGTGGCTTTCCGAGGATTCGACAGACAACAAGCCTATGAGCACGAGCCTCCTGGCATGAGTTGCTCGACGAGTCACAGGCCGTGGGAACGCAGTTAAAGGCTGGTTGTTTGACGGATAATGGTCCTCAGCAAGCTCGCGAAACAGTTCCCACGGCCTCTGTAGGGAGAGAGATTGTATACCCAATTATGCAGGTGTCACAATCAGTATTTATTATCGTTATCATACCTTATCTTTATCTTACCTATATCATTATCATCAGTTTTCCAATATATTACAGATTGTGTATTGTGTGCTGTTACATTATTAACGTGGATATGTTTTTGGGCTGGGGGTCCATCGCCTTTTGAGTTTAGCCGTTTTCTTCTTCTTCATAATATTATCAGCACTGAACAATATATATGCCACTATGGTACATGCTACTTTATCTTCCTCGCTCAATATGTGAAATCAAATTGAGTGGCAGGGGAGTTTTAGGGCTCGTATTGTGATCTATGATTCGCTCGAGGTGGCTCAAGATTCGCCAAGCCACGTGCCATGGGAAAGGTGAGGCTCTAAGCTGGGCTCCCACGGCCTGTGACTTGGCAAGCCGGACTTGAAGTGTTAACTAGTCTTGGAATATACTGAGCATGTCAAAGGCCGTAGGAACCCAGCTAAAATAAGCCTACCAGGACACGAGAATTCAGGCACGAAAGACTCGCCAAGTCACGGGCCGTCGGAACCCAGCCTTATTAATTAAACACTAAACACTAGAACTATACAAACCTTAGGGTATGCGAATGGGAGTGCTCCCATTGCCCAAGCAGCCAATACTTTTTTACATTTTTGTGTAATGGCAGGTCTCTCAGGAGCATCACATGGACCGTTGTAGAAAGGAACTGACTGACTTGGATCTACTTCGCAGTGAAACAACTCCATATGATGCACTAGATCTTCGCTCCCTTCCTGAATCACTGGTGCAAACTTTAAATAATCATAAATTAAATAAACTATGAATGAATAAATTACAGTAAATATTAAATATGAGTAAACAAAATAACGACCGTAATTATAATTGTGAGAATAACATTGAAAATTCATCAAAAGCAATCCTACACATGGATTGGAAGTTGTTATTAACAATGTTTTCAATGTAAAACCATAAGTATAATAACATTAGTAAACGTACATATTTTTGTATAACGCCATAGTTTTTATCTTAAACATAATATAGTTTAATTGTAAACATATTTGTGACATAATACATTTCACCAGATAATTCTTACTATATATTTAATTTACTATACTAGGCATCGCTTGGCTCTTTCATTGATGCTAGCTTATTGCAATAAAATACTGAATATTTATTAATCATGATGAATGTCATAGTTGACGATAAGTGGAAGAGTAAAAGGTAATTGGAACAAAGCTCAAATTCCTAGATAAACGTATGTAACTACTTTCCATTATAAGAATCAACTACCTGCAGTAACTTTTAAACTACTATCATATAAATGTATTACTTCATCATTCAAAAACCTCTGCTTGTACTCAGTTGAAATTTTACATGCCTGTTATATAATTGTACTTAGACGATGTATATGAAGTTTTATTAAAATTATTGTTAGAACATAAGATCAATATCTTACCAATGTAAAAACGTTGTTTCTTTTACTTTAAACATTTATAGGTCCGCTTGAATAGTTTTAACGATCTTTATAAATTCATAGCGGTGTCCCTGTTGGTTTGACTAAAAAATGTTATTTGAAAAAAAGTGTGTCTCATCGAATAGGTAATGGTAGAATCTTTTCTCGTCCTGAAATTCTAATTTTACATTTGAAGTCTCGTTTACGCGAGTTTTGCGCGCGTACTTTTGGACGGATAACGCTGTTCAACGAACTTATCCTGAGCCTTAGTAAAAGGAACATGTATTCCAAATTTCAACTGTATCGGTCAATTTTTACTCAAGTTATCGTCGGACACGTGAACGTTACTGATTGACAGACGGAGAAGATGCATTGCATAGTTTGTTAAATGTAAAGGTTAGTATTTAGAAACAGACCGAGGTACAAACCTTTTAACAGAATCGATATCCTCATCCTCATCTCCGAATTCCCACCATTTCGCAATTTTCTGCTTGTCCCCAATTTTTTTAAATTCGTATCTATCTATCTATATTATTAAAAAAGTTTTGTAAACAAACAATATCAGAGAGAGAGTGATATATACTGTTTGATAAGAGTGCGTTAGGAGATAAGGGGGGAGAAAGGTAAACAAACAAGTTCAGAGAGAGAGTGATATATAACTGTTTGATAAGAGTGCGTTAGGAGATAAGGGGGGAGAAAGGTAAACAAACAAGTTCAGAGAGAGAGTGATATATAACTGTTTGATAAGAGTGCGATAGAGATAAGTGGGAGGTTCTCCGGTGGAGAAAGGGGAGGTTCTCATAGTAAATTCCGCTCAAGAATGACACGGGGAACTGTCATTCCCGAGACAATAAACAAAACACGGGCGATGTAATAAAGAAAGCGCATTGTTTGTTTACATGCCTTAATCAAAAAGTGACAGCTTTCAATATACAACAAATCAAAACTATTTTCATAAGGTATTAAATCTATATAAAGATTAACAAATCAACAAACAAACCTTTACTTTTATCGGTAGTAAATCATAAATGTTATCTTAATAATTATAATTATAACGTTTAGTTTATCATAAATGTTATCTTAATAATTATAACGTTTAGTTTTGATAAAATTATCGGTCACTATTTAGATAAGTTATTATATATATTTGAGCTCCATAAAATCAAAACAGACCATTATTTTTGTTAGTAACAAGTAAAGAAATATGTGTGAGGCCGCCACGCATTAAAAGTAAAACTTATGATCTAGAATCTAGAATATAAAATATATTTGACGAGCGAAGCGAGTAGGGGGCAGAGCCCCCTAGTTTTCTTAAATTTACTTTTAGACCCCATTTGTTAGAGTATTCTTCTAACCAAATTATAATTTGCCTTAAAACTTCTACGCTCGATTAGTAATATTATGATCAAAATATTATGTACTATGTACTAATAATAGCATTCTGATTTCGTTGTTATCTACTTTTACATCTTCTGTCATTTCATCTACTAACTACCAAATCATTGATGTAAAAGTTAAACATGATACAGTTTAGCAAACATCCCTGCCTCAAAAAGTGTTTAGTCTCAAAACTAGTTGACACAATATCTTTGCACCATAAACCTGCTGAGGTATTTTGATACATATTTTTTAATATATTTAACATTTTATAGTAGATTTTATAGGAGAGGCCTAACTGGCTTAGTTTATAATAAAGACTATCTCGGTTTATTGAGTCGTAAGCTGTTTTAAAATCCACAAAACAACAGTAAAGCCTTTTTGCCTTTCCGCAAAGTACTAACAATATTAATTAAATTAAACAAATTATCCGTAGTCACATGACCCTTTCTAAAACCAGCTGGATATTCAGGTGTATACTACTTGCTTTCTCATATACATACATAACATACATATATGTATTACGTATTAAATTTATACGTATATGAGAAAGTAAAAATAGTATACAGAATCTAAGCTTTTATATATTTATTAAACTCTTTATAACAAAACCAGTTCAAATTAGTACAGAAGGGTTCTTTAATGAAATTAAAGAAGAAGAAGTGGTTGTTTGTGCCATTAAATCTGACATGTTTGGTCTAGAATTTGTATGGAGGCGGTATTTTTCATATAATATATTCATTCTTCTATGGAGGAGATAGGCATTTCATATATCTTCTTTTTTCTATGGAGAAGGAATTCTTCCGCTCGTACTATCTAGGTTTTTTGCAACCTACCCTTATCGACTATATTTTTTTACTCCCTAGATCTCAATCATTCAAAATCACCTGTTTTCTTCAAGCAAAAACGCGCACACACACACACACACACATATATATATATATATCATCATGGGCGTAGCCAGGTTTTGACTCAGGGGGGGCCCAACATGAACTAATTTTCTGTAAATTGTAAGAGGGGGGAGGGGGGTAGCAGGAGTAGTTTGAAAAATCTTAAGAGAGAGGATAAGAGCCTCAAAAAATTTAGTGATAGTAGTTGGACCACCATTAGACTTAGAGGCCCAAAAAAAGTAAATTAATTAAGCCATCCCCAATTTTGTTTTAATAATAAATAATTTTACAATATCAACCTAAAAGTACATTATTAATATTAAAATAAAAGAAGTCAATTACGTCAAAAACAGTAAATTATGGTGATAAATTATTCTATTTGGATATATATTATAATTTAATTAGTCGCCTAGGATTATTAGCAAAATTATTAATTACTTCTAAGTTTATCTCTTTCTTTTTTTCTGACGCAAGCTTTCTATGAACACTTAATAAATATAATCCGTTCAGCCTGTTTTCACCCATTATAGATCT
>KZ652182.1:125312-142162 GCA_001010745.2 Gerris buenoi
ATTTCGTTAATAAATCTGAGGAGCTTAACTAAAGTTTATTAATTATATAGCGCTTGATTAGTTATGCATATTTACAGATTTTTAGCTCTCTAAGATCATTATTTCTACCCAACCTGCAAGCTTTTCTCAGACCTGCAAATCGATACTACGGTTTAGTACAATATATTTCAGTAATAATGCTATAGAGCTTAACCAAAGTTTATTAATTATATAGCGCTTGATTAGTTATATATAAACATGGGCGTAGCCAGGTTTTGACTCAGGGGGGGCCCAACATGAACTAATTTTCTGTAAATTGTTAGGGGGGGGGGGGGGGTAGCAGGAGTAGTTTGAAAAATCTTAAGAGAGAGGATAAGAGCCTCAAAAAATGTAGTGATAGTAGTTGGACCACCATTAGACTTAGAGGCCCAAAAAAAGTAAATTAATTAAGCCATCCCCAAGTTTGTTTTAATAATAAATAATTTTACAATATCAACCTAAAAGTTTAAAATAAAAGAAGTCAATTAAGCCAAAAACAGTAAATTATGGTGATAAATTATTCTATTTGAATGTATATTATAATTTTATTAGTCGCCTAGGATTATTAGCAAAATTATTAATTACTTCTAAGTTTATCTCTTTCTTTTTTTCTGACGCAAGCTTTCCATGAACACTTAATAAATATAATCCGCCTGTTTTCACCCATTATAAATCTCACCCTCGTTTTTACCCGCCTCAAAATGCTAAATGATCTTTCAATTGTACTTTTTGTACATAGGGAAAAGAAGCTTTAGCTTCTTTAATAATATCCACTACTTCCATTGTTTTCCAGTCTGCTTGTCAAGTTGTTTATCTGTCCACATATGAAACCACAATTCCACTCACTCTCGCAGAATAGTTTCTAAAAACATTAATAAAGATTACTATTAAACATTAATAGTTTCTAAAAACATTAATCCATAACGTATTTAACGCCCTTGGTCAATGACCATCGAGGGCCAACTCACAGAATCAATATCTTTTAAATTGTAAAGATTTGCTACAGAATGGGCCCTTTCTTTTAGCTCTTCTAAGCCTATGTCCTTTATAATGAAGGAATGAAATGATTGTAGAGATATGAGATATCCTGGGCGGTTTTCCTCTGAAAATCTACACTTAAGAGATGAAATCATAGAATCGAGATATGGTATAAGTACTGCCCTCCTCCAATACTCAGCTGAGGATTCTGCTAAAGTGTTAGACCGGTGTTTCTGTTTTTTTCAACAGTTCTAGGAGTTTTAAGGTGATACAAGAGCTTTTCATCAGAGAGTAAAGGGTTTCAACCCCGCAAAGTTTTTTGCAGTGATAAAGATGGAAGTCTTATTGGTGATAAGGGAAGGATACTTGAGAGACGGGCAGAATATTTTCAGGAATTGCCAGAAGGTGAAGAGGAAGTAAGTGATCAAGGGAATTAAGAAGATATAAGTGAGAGTGACCTGGATGAGAATGAAGTAGTAGATAAAGATCTTTATACTCCACCATCGGAAGAAGAACAAGAGGTGAGGATAGCTGTAGAGAGTTTAAACGCAAATAAAGTCCCGGGTGAAGATAATATCCCAGCAGAATTATGGAAGAATGGAGGAGAGCGTTTAAATCATAGAGTAACTGCACTATTGCAAGTTCTTTGGACCTTGGAAGTGACACTGGCAAAGCCATGCAAGGTCTAAGTCAAGGAGATGTTGTTTCTACAACACTTTTTAATCTGGCTTTAGAAAAAGCAATGTGAAGGATTCTCTGGGGTAGTTGCATATTCAACAAAATTACCCAGACTATGTATGGCCTTCGCTGATGATATAGACATGATAGCTAGGAGGCGTGCAGATTTGGAGGAAAGTTACGTTTCGCTACAGGAAGCAGCCAAAGAATCAGGACTGGTCGTTAACACCAAGAAGACGAAGTATATGTTTTCATCTAGAAGAAACAATGTCTGGGAGGATAAAGTGCGGATCGGAGGAGAAGAATTTGGAAGAGTCAGAGATATCAAGTATTTGAGATCCCGGATAACTGATGGGAACGCTGTCTCAGAAGAGAAAAATGCCCGATCGCACTGGAAATAGAAGCTATTTCGCCCTACAACCCATCTTCAGATCACGAAACGTAAGCCGAACACAAAGCCCAAGGTTTATAAAAATTTAGTCCGACCAACGGCCACCTATGGTCAGAGACTTGGACGCTAGCTAGTATGGAGTGAAGAGATAACCTCCGTAGATGGGAGCGAAAAATCTTAAGAAAGATATTGGAGCAGCTTGCGAGAATGGTTTCCGCACTAATCAAGAAGTGTTGGGTCTATACGATCAACCAGAACCAGACATTGTTATTTCGACGAGTTCGATGGTTAGGACATGTGGTGCACATGAAGGAAAGCAGTGTCCTAAGAGGATGATGGATGGAAGACTGGGAGGTGGAAGAAGAAGAGGCAGACCCAGAAGGAGATGGCCGGAGTATGTCGAAGACAACGTTGGGCGTTCGCTCCGGGATGAGACGTGCGCAGGATTGCAGGATAGGGAGGAGTGGCGAGGCTATGTTTTGGCGGCCAGGGCCCTTCACGGACCGTAGCGCCGAGGAGTAGTAGGAGGTTGACGATCAATATTTAATTCTTCTGGTATCATATCCAAAGAAGCAAGAGCTCCTATTAAATCAGCTGTATCACGGTGTCCTTTAATTGCATTTAAAACCCTTTTAATATGCTTATGGATTATAGATATTACACTGAAGAATATCCAAGTATTTTGATTGTAGTATATTGGCCACAAGCTCCAATATGGAATAATATTTTGCTATTATTAGTGTAGCCAGTTTCCAAAAAAAGGGCCATCTAGCAAAAAAACTAATTTGAGAACAAGATCAGAGGAAGTGTCAAGGAACTGTGGTCCAAAATCCACAGCAAGAACAACATTTAAAATGTTCATTTTTTGAAAAAAAAAAATTGCCAATTTATGAAGTGTCATATCTCGGAACCTACTAGGCGCACAGAGTTGCCGTTGGATTTAAATTTTTGTAAATTTATTGAACTGTAGAAATAGTGAGATAAACTAACAACGAAAAAAGCATAGTTTACGAGAAATACAGCAAGACCTAGTAGAAAAGTCAGAGTTTTTTTTTTAAAGAAAAAGGGATGTTTACTCCAAGATAATTTTGGACAAAGGAATATCACACTTCGGTATTATAAAGGGAGTAACAGTCTGAAGAAGAACTTTCCCTACACCTTCTTTAGATTGTTACTCCCTTCTATTTTTTATAAGGGGAGTAACAATTTAAAGAAGTGCCGCCTATTCTATTATTTTAGTTTGTGAATATATCCCGGCCAATCGTTAGGGGTGGGGGGGGGGCGCCCCCTCCCCTGGCTACGCCCATGTATATCATCGTTCCATATTGTAATGAATGCAATTATTGTAAAAGAGAATGACACGAAACGGGCCTAAATAATAAAAATGTTTTACTAATAAAATTACATATATAATTATTATTGTAAATTTACTAAATTACCAAAAAGTTACCATTAAATAATACATGATAACAAAAATTTTGTTAACAGTTTTATAAAACATTTATGGATCTGAACACGACATCATATCATAAATCATATTTTGAACGAACGTTTGGTAATGATACTTAACCTGCACTGCAGAAATGATTACACTGTTATAAGTTTTCCCTACTGGCACTGGCAGTTTAAATGGTGTTAACTACTCTGCAAATGCGATAAATTTGAACTCTACGATTATCTTTAAATGCGACTGAATTCTACCCTAAATTATCTCACAGGATAAGCAGAGTATGTATTCTTGTTTTCCAACAACTTTCGCAAACATGTTTGTAGATTTAATTAATTATAATAAAGATATCCAGATGACCTGGATAAATCAATAATCGAAGAAGCAAAATAATTTGCCTTGCGAAAAAATTTATAATTTATATTGTGATTTCTAAATACAGTCGGACCTCCTTATAAAGAACATCTGTACAGCGAAAATCTCTATGTAACGAATTGTTTTCATGTCACATGGATTCACTATAATAAGTGATTCTATAGTAAAAGAAATTCTATACAACGAAATTTCTATACAACAAAATTTATTTCTGGAACCATCGAGTTCGTTGTATGGAGGTCCGACTGTATATAAATAAATTATGAATCAATCAATGTTAAGTTCAATTGTAATTAAGCAAGCGTAAGTGAGCTTCTTACGTTTAACAAAATATACATCCTGTCTGTCTGTGTGTAACGTTTACGTGTCCGACAATAACTTAAGTAAAAGTTTACCGATTTGATAGTCGTGTTCCTTTCACTAATACTCAGGCTAAGTTCGTTGTAAAGCGTGATCTGTCTAAGAGTTTGCGATCAACGGTCGCGAAAACGAGAGTTTCAAATGTAAAATTGGAATTTCAGGACGGAAAAAGATTCTATCATTTCACCTATTCGATGAGACGAACATTTTTTTCAAATACATTTTTTAGTAAAACAGTGACACTGCTATGCAGTGATAAAGATCGTTAAAAATATTGAAGTGGGCCTAAACGTTTAAAATAGAGAAAACAACATTTTTACCGATATCTTACGTTCTAACGTTACGATATTAATTAAACGAAATATACATCGTCTAAAGTATCATTGTAACAGGCATGTAAAATTACAACTTGCTACAAGCAGTAGTTATTGAGCAGTGAAGTGTTACATTTTATAATATGTAATAGAAAAGAGATATGTGGTTAGTGGAATAGTAAGAATGCAGGGTGGCTTCCTCACTACTAGACTTTCTTCTTCGATCATACTCTTTAACTATAAACTGTACACTCTCCATGATTATCTCTATTTTCTTAATATTTAATACACATTGATGTCTATATGCTCGCTTTAATAATAGAGCCACGTGATGCCTAGTTTATATTTTCTATCAAAGATAAATTCGTAATTCTTACGATTACTTTTTCGTAAAAGCTTAATATTAGGGCTGAATAATAGATAATCCATATTATTCTCTAGTAAACGAAATTTTAATCATAAAAAAAAAATACTTAGCAAATAATTAATTGATTAATTGAAATAATTAATTAATTATATTGCTTTATTTTTAAATTTATAATCAATGCAAAAAAGTTAAATCATTTAAATTACAATTTTATTATTGTTAGACTGTGGTCTAATACTGTGATGAAGTCATTAACGATAGACAAGTTGATTGAGGCCGATGTAATCAAAAGCTTTGCGGAACTTTACGATGGTATTAATGTGACTGCACACAAAGATAAAACTCTACCAATCAAACTTTAGGGTGGCAACTTGAAACAACTTTATCCCCACTTAACTGACCCGATTAAACTTTATACTTCGTCTCTAATCAAGTGAATTCTGATACTCTAAGATTCTCTCACCAATACTCCACTTTCCACCGATGTACTCAGTGATACCTCACCATTTTAGATCCCTTCGTTAACCTTTTGTATTAAAAGTTTAAAATAAAAATATCTATTGAAGCTTTGTACATCATTTTGCGTGTACCCAAAAAGATACTTCTTTAGATTGTTACTCCCTTTATAAAAAAATATAGGGAAGTATCAATCTAAAGAAGGTGTAAGGAATGTTCTTCTTTAGACTGTTACTCCCCTTATAAAAACAGAAGTTTGATATTCCTTTCTCCCAAAGTATATCGGACTAAACATCCCTTTTCCCCAAAGTATATCGGACTAAACATCCCTTTTCCCCAAAGTATATCGGACTAAGCATCCCTTTTCCCCAAAGTATATCGGACTAAAAATCCCTTTGTGCCAAAGTATATCTGACTAAACATCCCTTTGTCCCAATGTATATTGGACTAAACATCCCTTTGTCCTAATAATAATTTGTCTAATTCATTTATATTCTAATAAAAACGTAGGGGAGTAACAATCTAAAGAAGTACCCCCAAAAAGTATAAAATAAATACGAACATATAGGTAAATCCTCAACTTTGTGTGTTTTTCTTCAATGTGTGATTCCGACTCATCATGAAAAAGGTGTAGTTCAATAAACAAACTACTTTATCACACAAATAAATTGTAATTAAGAAATGACTAGTTTGAGCTGTTTTAACAGAGCCTTCTACAGATAATCTACTTGATAGATAGGTTACTTGATAGACTTCGATAGTATACAGGTTAAAACACTTGTACCTTCGAAGTTTATCCATTAACCTCTAGATTATCTATCTATTATCCATTTACCTCTAGATAATCTAGAGGTTATACTGGACAGACTTCGATAGTGTACAGGTTAAAACACTTGTACCTTCGAAGTCTATCCATTAACCTCTAGACTCTAGATTATCTGAAGAAGGCTGCTTTAGAACAGCCGGAACCAGTCAATTGGTAATTACAATATTTTGTGTGAAGACGTTGTTTTGGTTATTGAACTATACCTTTTTCATGATAATATATAGATAGATAGTACTATTGGTCCTATATTATCTAAGTTTATAATAAGCATTACCATGTTAGTGTAGTTTTCTTCTTTTGATTATTTTTGTGTTTAATATTTTATATAACTACACTATCTGATTTCGCTACAGAATTTTTTGTACAGGCGATGTTTCTTACAACTGTAACTCTTGAAAAAACAAAAAAACTAAATAGCCTACCATGTGGGGCTTGAAGTGATACAGATAGATTATTTTTATCCGACCTGTTCATTGCCCTCTAGTGCTAAAGGTGTTTTTGATAGAGTAACCTAATATAAATATATAGTACTTTTTGACCTGAGCAAAGAGAATAGAAATTATCATATCTTGTAGAGAGACTTTAGAGATGGTACCAAACCATGAACTTTTTCGATCCGAACCCCTCTAAGGGGAGTTATGCTAAATGATTCCTATGTTTTTTTTTATGTTTCGGGATTCATTAATTTATTTATGAGTGGAGGAGGGTAGGGTTGAAAATGATATGGTCGGGGTGCTCATATTAAAGACTAAATACAAACGAAGAGAAAACTTAATTCAACTGCAATTTAATTATAACTGGCCTTTATGTTTATGAATACCCTAAATTCAGGCTCTGCCTAATTCAGTCTTTTTTAATTTTACTCTTTTTCTTGTACATTTTTACCCATTATATTCTCAGCCTTGTAGCAATAACTGGAGTGTATTTGTATGCAGAGTAGAGATGTACTTTGTTGATCTATATGTAAATAAATATACATAACAACTAAATATACCTCATTATTATTATCTAAAAATTATTTAGTGTTTACCTCTCAAGAGATACCATGTGTTAATGCTTCACATTTTTGTTCCTTTCTGTATTTTTATTTTTGTTGAAATTATGTCGCCTTTAAGTATGTGACTTCTATATGTTCTATATGACTGTATGACTTCTATAAAAGTCTATATAGACTTCTACAATGTTCTTGATTTAAAAAAATGCTGTGATTTATTGTTTAAGATTTCTAAGCTAGATGATTTTCTTTTTTTTGTCACTTACTTTTTGGTTACTTTTATGGAGATGGTGTTAATGCAAATTAGAAGTTGGAGTTTCTGTGAAATATTAGAACCTTATGAAAAAGAGAAAAGGTATTTTTTTTACGTCTGTATCAAATAATGTATTTATTTTTCTAAATATTTAATAAGTTAATAGAATAATTTCCTTGTGGTTTTCAATTCTTTTGAAGTTGGGTCAATTAAAGAAATAAAAGCCTTACTTTAGCAATACATATTTTGATCCCTCCTTGGGTCATTCTCTAGCTGACTGTCTAGAATCTAGAAGATTATATCGCGATGGTTATTATTAAAAATTCTAGTACAGAAGTTAAAAAATTGTTTGTTTGAATCATAGTGATTTTCGTCATTTACCTGAATACAGGTTCTGTTTATTGCACTATTAGTTTTAAATAAAACAATATATTTGAAAGTACACATTTTTCATATTTTTTTAATAATATTATCTTCCACACTTTTATAATTTGAACTTAATCGCTGGAACTCAAATAAATATAAATATTTAATGTCAAATAAAGAAAAACATTCAATTCTTAATGATTCGTAACAAGGATCTCTCTTAACGTCTATTCCAGCTCATGATTATAAACATATACTATTGGGATTTCTGCCAATATTTATTTCAATGCCAAGTTATTTTACACTAAATAATATTTTTTGTGTAATTGAGTATCTTGAAATAAATATATTTGGTCTATTTCTTTTAACTGGTCATTAAAGGTAAGTATTACTGAAGAGCCTAATTAGAAAGAAATTAAAATTAGTTATTCAGTTGTTAAAACAGCTAGTCTTAGTCTAAGAAAATATTAAGTTTTTTTCATGCTTTGAATATTTTGTGCGAAAAGGACACTGGTGTAATTAAAACTTCAATTTTAGAAAACTAAAAAAAAACTTTGCAATTTATTGGAAAGTTAAATTAAAAAGTAGTATAAGTAGTCTCCTCCTCCCTTCTCCAAAAAAAAATTATAATAATAAAAAATGAATTATTTTTAGAGTGGTTCGTTCGTTAGAGCATTTCGGAGTAGTTTCGTGGGAATGCATTTAGAGGCGTTTATTTCACATCATCAAGCCTTTCTCTAAATAATTTGCAAAGTTTTTTTGTTTTTTTAGTTTTTTAAAATTTACTTATTCAATTTTTTAAACTAAATTACATTTATTATTATTAAAAGTGTAAAAGAAAATGAAACAGGGTGAAAAAAAAGAAGAAACTAATAACAATAACAGAAATTACAAAAAAAGATAAATAATCATGATGATAATATAAGAAATATACAAGGATAAGAGAAAAAAAACTTTTAATACTTTGTTTTCTAACAAACTCATTAATTACTATCTAAGAAACTTATAAGCAAGTTACTCCTCTGAGAATACACCCTTCATTTTATTTATTTTTGAAAGGCTTAAAATAAGACAAGACATGATATAATATCTTTAGATTCAAGATATAATTGCCAGAATGAATATAATTGAAATGAATGTGACTTGGGAAAAATGAAAGATGAATTTGATCTTTTGTATTTTGTATTTGGTATTTATTGTTAATACTACATTTTCATTCATCTAATATTTTTTTTAAAAAAAATCCTAGGTAGAGAGAGTTAGATTTGATGATGGGTTCCATATATAAATAGGGTAGAAAGTCTCTTTATAAAAATATTTAACTTTCTAAGCATTTTATGAATATTAATAATTCTTCTAAATTCAACAATATACAATATTATATGTGTCGGAAAAGTATGATGAAAACTTGAGTAATAGTTGACCGATTTTGGTACACATTTGGAGAAATTTCGTACAAATATCAGTTGAAGAACAATTCGTACTTATTTGCAACTTTGAAGATTTTGGATTAATTGTTAATGAATCATAAAGGAAATTAAAATTAAGAATTGGTAGACATTTTCATTTTACCAAATGCCAGGACGAGTTCGTTGGACAAAGTTACCACATAAGTAAATAAGTCTCTAACTACACGGATCTTTCAACAATCACTCTCTTTAACTATCAACTCATCATCATTCTATTTTCTTAATATTCAATATTTATTATATTACGCTTGCTTCAATGAATGAGCCTCGCGATGCCGTATGTATTAAATAAACATAGCTATATAGAATAAATATATACATAATGCAAAATGATTTTAAATTTCAAATATCTATTTCCATTGTTATTGTTTCTTCTGCTCAAACTCTATAAGATAAATACATAAGAAATTTTCTAAGAGTGGCATCTATGTTAATTGTAGAAGTTGTGATTATGGACATTATAGCACAACAATGTAAATAACAGCCGGTTAAGAGTCCTAAAGGGCCAATGGCCAATAACTATAATGCACTGGAGTGGAACGATTTAATATTTTATTTTTGTTCGACAACAAAACACGTATTTTGTTTGTTGCCATAGCCTTTAAGTAAAGTTTGAAATAATTATTTTTTTTATTTTTAACATTGTTATGGATATGTTTTAGCTCTGGGGAACAGAATAAATTGCCTACTATACAAAAAAAACATGAATAATTGACGCTTTCGTGCCATGAAGTAAAGATTTAACAGGAGGTTTTCACGATAGGTTTTCATTTATTGAACAATATTTTGACGATAGGTGAGCTGGAGTTTCAATAAATGATATGGAGAATGTGACGCTCTAAAATATCGTGCCAGGAAGTTAGCATATAGTAGGAAGTAGATTGGTTTTCACTTGTATTCATAGTAGTACTTACTTCAGAACTCTATATAAATTAGTGGACCAAATGGATCAATGTTTCTTAATATAACACCTTAAGATCCATCTAATATATCAATTTGATAAATGTATACTAATTTTCTCCACTTCAAAGAAAATACTCCTTGCATACGAGTACAGCTGGAAACTCACTGTGCACACCTCCTACATCTTTCTAACTCCTTAATACACCGGGTAACGTTTTTGGCTTGGATTTTTTGTAACGCTTTTCGACTAATGTAGCACAGCCAAGACGGAAATGTCAAAACTTGAGAAAATTAGTATTTTTAAACGGAGGAATAATTACCAATTGATATCGATAGACACTTTTTACTTTGTAAGTTACGAGTAGTAATTACAACAGAAACATTCTGAGTTTTTGATCATAGAAAGAAAGCTTAAGAATCTATTAACAACTGTACTGTACCGATGAAAAACGCTCAGTAGTAAGTTCCTGTAAACTTAGCAATAAAACCATATGTAGATTACTATAGAACGTATTATATGACAAATCTAACTTGACTTTTTAAAAAAATACCTTGACAATATGATGTTTGGTTGTGGCTATGGAAGGCTGTAATTTGACAACACGGCACCAGTACGTGGTTTCCCTCGAGGGTATGGTTACTCTGTCTGACGTGACGACGACTTCCGTCACGTCCGGTCCCAAGGGTGGATCCTGAACTGGAGGCTTGAGAAGCTCTGCCCTCGCCATGCCGTGATGTCTAGCCGACAACACGCTCGGAGGTAAGTCTCCTTCACCCTTCAGCCACACGATGTGAGTCGTTCCTCCCTGGGGACAGTAAAACACTCCACGTTTAGCTTCTTTAAACATACATGATCTTCCTAAAAGAAAACGTTTTTCACTTAAAACAACATAAAATGGAAACAAGGAAAACAGTCCGCATCTGTTTTTAGGAACACTCTTCCAGAAATCTTTTTTTTTATTCTTATTTGCTAATCAAAGTTTAGAATTAACCAGCTTTTACTATTTAACTTTAGTAAATCTTAAACGCGAGTCTCAAATGCATGATCCTCCTAAAAGAAAGAAAACGTTTTTCACTTAAAGCAACATAAAATGGAAACAAGGAAAAACAATCCACATCTGTTTTTAGGAACACTCTTTCAGAAATCTTTTTTTTATTCTAATTTGCTAAATAAAGCTTAGAATTGAACAGCTATTACTATTTAACTTCAGTAAGTCTTAAAGAGCCTCAAATTCTTAAGCTAGGCTGAACTATAGTAAAACTAATACAGGTAACTCTTCATAATTTATAATGTATTTCCATTTAGTACATTTATAATCATCACCATTTAGCCACAAATAATATTCATACTCGAAAACTTTCTTATACAAAATTAACCATTACCATACACGAAAATTTTCTTATTCAAAATTAACCATTTTGTTTGTATGTTGAAATCAAACTGAAGATTACTACCGCAAGTTAGTAATAAATTCAAATAAGCTTTTCTCTTAAATTTCCGTGAAGTGGCATTTTATTTAAATTTATTAAAATTACATCCATCAACGATTTAATTCCTAAAGTTAGTAAGTTATGATATGAAGAGTTATTTGCCTTTGATAAATCTATCATAGCTCATAGCTTTATTTGAGGAATGTTTTTTTCTTTTCTTTTTTTTCGTGCGATGAAATCTACTGTTTTAAATTAATTTTTGCGTTGCTTTTGTAAAAGTGAGGCCACTCTCGTGAATTTTATTCTTCATCTGTTTTAATTTCTTATGGACTGTGTTCTGTCTCTTGGTTTTCTCCAAGTTTATTTGTCTATTCTAAAGATATCAACTGTGGTATGAGTACATGAAAATAAAGTATAGGACCTCAGATGAAGCAAGTACCGACATAAGAAATTATTCATAGTATTACTTTTTATGATATAATCATTATTATTAACAATGCTAGATATATATCCTTTCTCAAATAATGGCCTAAGCTGTCGAACGGGACTAAAACCCAAAGAAAAAAAAAAATAAATAAAAAAAAATCCTTTCTCGTGATTGCATTTTAGAAAGTGATTACTTTGTTAATGTTTTGTGGTTTGAGTTATTAGTGGTTCAATTCCATTATAGATTCAATTCGAACCCAAATTAGGTGACTGTTCTTTGATTATTTCAGGGGTGGCCCAGTCCAAATCGGGTTAGGGTTAACCATGTGTCAGGATCTATAAATAAACAATTCCTCAATCCCTTTTTTCGTCCTTATGTCCTACAGTGTATTTTGTACCTCATTTAGTAGACCAGATCAGGATGTTCTATCGTGTTGATAATCGAGCGTTGATAGCGCGGGAATCGAGTGACACATAGTTAAATTTGCCAACCTCTGAATGAAAAAAAATAAAGCCACTACATTCACCTTCTTATATGGTTAACTAGAGGGAAAATCTTGAGTTCTCATTGGCTCTCCACCCCATTTGCTAGTTTTTCCCGCTCTGTCATCGCACTAACTCTCGTTAGGGAAAAACTGTAGTCACTTTTAATATCCAGATAAATTATTATTATTATACACACTCTTAAAAGAAGAAGTAGTTTTGATTTTAAATTAATATTATTAACACTCTTAAAAGAAGAAGTAGTTTTGAATTTTTATTTACAAAAGAAATAGTTTGTAAAATATTAAACGAAACTATGAAGACTTCTTTAAATACAAATATTTTTCGTTCAATAAACGAAAGTTGTATTTATAATCATTCCTTGTGTTTTAATGGGTACCAAAAAACTCCAAAAAATAGAAACTCTAAAAGATAAGAAATAAGTATTAAGTTTAAAGAAGAATTCAATAAAATAATTCCAATTGTACATCAAATATAACTAATTGAAAGACTAGTTATTGTTGAAAACTAATTGAGAAATAACTCATTGTAAAACATAGAAAAAGAGGTTAAGTTTGTTTTTAAAAGTAAAAAGAGCTGATATAAGTTTTAAATCAGATTTATTTTTTGTTTAATTCAGGAATCAAGTTAAATAGAGTTCGTAGTAAACTCATGAGTGAAGATTAGGCTTTCTCAGATAACAAGAAAAGTTTAAAGGTGAGAGGAAAAGTTGGAGAAATCTTAACAAACATCAATCACGTTCTATTTATTAAAGCACTCAGTGTTGCCCAATTAATTAATTACTAAATCTCTCTGATATATAAACCCTTGATTTTCTTTTTACATCTTAATATTTTTATTTAGTTGATTAATTATTTAGGTTTAAAGTGCTGTTAAAAAATTAACACTAATAATTAACTATATAAAAAAATCAATATAAAAAAAGAACCATTTAATTAATATGATCCATTAAAAAATAAAAAAAATAAATACTTGAAAAAGAAGGTATTACTTTTACGAGATTTCAAACTTAATGAAGAAGGCGCAATCCTAATATGATAGATGGGATAACAGTTAAAAAAATTTATTACAAAAAAATATATAGGGAGAAGGATAACTCAAAATAATTTTAAATATCAAGATAAGAAAAAGTACAGCGTGCGGAGTGTTTTAATGTATACATTTAATTTTACGAAGTTTAAATTTGTTTAAGAGCCACCCACCCACAATACTGACATAAACCTCGAAACTAAAAAAAGTACGTGTGGTGTCGTGGTGAGACCCGGTAGGAACGAAGTTCCTTTCGCTTTTCATTAAATATAAATTATAAAATCAAAGTAATAACTACTTATACATGGTGGAAAAGAGACAAAATTAAAAGTAACTAACTATTTGTACTAGCGGAGTTAAGTCAAAATTAAATGAAAAGCTTTTTATTATCTTTGAAGCGAGCGTCTTTCAATTTTNTGATCCTCCTAAAAGAAAGAAAACGTTTTTCACTTAAAGCAACATAAAATGGAAACAAGGAAAAACAATCCACATCTGTTTTTAGGAACACTCTTTCAGAAATATTTTTTTTATTCTAATTTGCTAAATAAAGCTTAGAATTGAACAGCTTTTACTATTTAACATCAGTAAGTCTTCAAGAGCCTCAAATTCTTAAGCTAGGCTGAACTATAGTAAAACTAATACAGGTAACTCTTCATAATTTATAATGTATTTCCATTTAGTACATTTATAATCATCACCATTTAGCCACAAATAATATTCATACTCGAAAACTTTCTTATACAAAATTAACCATTACCATACACGAAAATTTTCTTATTCAAAATTAACCATTTTGTTTGTATGTTGAAATCAAACTGAAGATTACTACCGCAAGTTAGTAATAAATTCAAATAAGCTTTTCTCTTAAATTTCCGTGAAGTGGCATTTTATTTAAATTTATTAAAATTACATCCATCAACGATTTAATTCCTAAAGTTAGTAAGTTATGATATGAAGAGTTATTTGCCTTTGATAAATCTATCATAGCTCATAGCTTTATTTGAGGAATGTTTTTTTCTTTTCTTTTTTTTCGTGCGATGAAATCTACTGTTTTAAATTAATTTTTGCGTTGCTTTTGTAAAAGTGAGGCCACTCTCGTGAATTTTATTCTTCATCTGTTTTAATTTCTTATGGACTGTGTTCTGTCTCTTGGTTTTCTCCAAGTTTATTTGTCTATTCTAAAGATATCAACTGTGGTATGAGTACATGAAAATAAAGTATAGGACCTCAGATGAAGCAAGTACCGACATAAGAAATTATTCATAGTATTACTTTTTATGATATAATCATTATTATTAACAATGCTAGATATATATCCTTTCTCAAATAATGGCCTAAGCTGTCGAACGGGACTAAAACCCAAAGAAAAAAAAAAATAAATAAAAAAAAATCCTTTCTCGTGATTGCATTTTAGAAAGTGATTACTTTGTTAATGTTTTGTGGTTTGAGTTATTAGTGGTTCAATTCCATTATAGATTCAATTCGAACCCAAATTAGGTGACTGTTCTTTGATTATTTCAGGGGTGGCCCAGTCCAAATCGGGTTAGGGTTAACCATGTGTCAGGATCTATAAATAAACAATTCCTCAATCCCTTTTTTCGTCCTTATGTCCTACAGTGTATTTTGTACCTCATTTAGTAGACCAGATCAGGATGTTCTATCGTGTTGATAATCGAGCGTTGATAGCGCGGGAATCGAGTGACACATAGTTAAATTTGCCAACCTCTGAATGAAAAAAAATAAAGCCACTACATTCACCTTCTTATATGGTTAACTAGAGGGAAAATCTTGAGTTCTCATTGGCTCTCCACCCCATTTGCTAGTTTTTCCCGCTCTGTCATCGCACTAACTCTCGTTAGGGAAAAACTGTAGTCACTTTTAATATCCAGATAAATTAATATTATTATACACACTCTTAAAAGAAGAAGTAGTTTTGATTTTAAATTAATATTATTAACACTCTTAAAAGAAGAAGTAGTTTTGAATTTTTATTTACAAAAGAAATAGTTTGTAAAATATTAAACGAAACTATGAAGACTTCTTTAAATACAAATATTTTTCGTTCAATAAACGAAAGTTGTATTTATAATCATTCCTTGTGTTTTAATGGGTACCAAAAAACTCCAAAAAATAGAAACTCTAAAAGATAAGAAATAAGTATTAAGTTTAAAGAAGAATTCAATAAAATAATTCCAATTGTACATCAAATATAACTAATTGAAAGACTAGTTATTGTTGAAAACTAATTGAGAAATAACTCATTGTAAAACATAGAAAAAGAGGTTAAGTTTGTTTTTAAAAGTAAAAAGAGCTGATATAAGTTTTAAATCAGATTTATTTTTTGTTTAATTCAGGAATCAAGTTAAATAGAGTTCGTAGTAAACTCATGAGTGAAGATTAGGCTTTCTCAGATAACAAGAAAAGTTTAAAGGTGAGAGGAAAAGTTGGAGAAATCTTAACAAACATCAATCACGTTCTATTTATTAAAGCACTCAGTGTTGCCCAATTAATTAATTACTAAATCTCTCTGATATATAAACCCTTGATTTTCTTTTTACATCTTAATATTTTTATTTAGTTGATTAATTATTTAGGTTTAAAGTGCTGTTAAAAAATTAACACTAATAATTAACTATATAAAAAAATCAATATAAAAAAAGAACCATTTAATTAATATGATCCATTAAAAAATAAAAAAAATAAATACTTGAAAAAGAAGGTATTACTTTTACGAGATTTCAAACTTAATGAAGAAGGCGCAATCCTAATATGATAGATGGGATAACAGTTAAAAAAATTTATTACAAAAAAATATATAGGGAGAAGGATAACTCAAAATAATTTTAAATATCAAGATAAGAAAAAGTACAGCGTGCGGAGTGTTTTAATGTATACATTTAATTTTACGAAGTTTAAATTTGTTTAAGAGCCACCCACCCACAATACTGACATAAACCTCGAAACTAAAAAAAGTACGTGTGGTGTCGTGGTGAGACCCGGTAGGAACGAAGTTCCTTTCGCTTTTCATTAAATATAAATTATAAAATCAAAGTAATAACTACTTATACATGGTGGAAAAGAGACAAAATTAAAAGTAACTAACTATTTGTACTAGCGGAGTTAAGTCAAAATTAAATGAAAAGCTTTTTATTATCTTTGAAGCGAGCGTCTTTCAATTTTCAATAAATAATGTATTGTATATTGAGAAAAAAGTTAATGATAAATTTATAGTTAAAGCAGATGGTTGTAGAACGAAAAAGAACTG
>KZ652182.1:159093-172526 GCA_001010745.2 Gerris buenoi
AATTATTTAAGTATAAAATATAACCTTGTTTTATAAATCACTATTAAAAAGTTTCACTGTTATAAGCTCCTGTTTCATTAATAATCCGAGGCAACAGCTTGTGCACTGCTTGGGTCTGCTAAACGGCTTACAATATGTAGTGATGAATGACATAGGGTTGCCGCATCTACTCCATCATATATTGAAGCCGTGTAATATGGCACCCAACGGGTGCCACCTTACTAATATATAGCTACGCATTTATTTCATGATGCTGTGTGTTCACTAAACATGCCCCCAGCCGTTGAAGGGAATTAAACCTGGACACCCGGATGTCCTGATCCATGATTGCTCAGATGATCTGAAGAGTAGCAGGTTACCTGAAGTGTGGGTTGTTCTGAGTGGTGAGTGAAGACGCATAGATCGGCTTCGGTGAGCTGGCCATAATCAGAGAAACCCACTGCAAACCAACCTGAGGGTCGTGGAAGTACCACGTGCACTTGCACAAGAACCCTCTCCTTGTCGTAATCCACCTGTATAACAGAATTAATAAAACTTATTACTTTATATGTATGGTATAAGATCGTTTAAGATGCGTTTACACCTGACATTTCTCTCCGGCAATAAATGTAAAGTGTCAGACAGAAATTGCTTGAGATTTTTGTCGAGATATATGTCTGACACTTCTCGCAATCCTTAAATTGGCAGTAAATGTACGAAAAATATAATAATCGGTGTCTACGTCTGTTGTTATAGAAGTGTCGACTCTTATGGCTGAGAGTAGAAACATAAATCTCAGACATAAATTTTTCGGTGTTTGCACTGCTGAGATATCTGTCTGACATAAATGTCATGCAATAAATGTCAGGTGCAAACGCACCTTTATAGGATCTAATCACAATAGTAGGTGTCAAAATTAAATTAAAATAATTAAGGATAATTCATTGGACAACAATGAATAATTATAATTAATAGAGGCCAAATATAAATGGAAATCTAAATGTTAAGAATGTGGTGGTCTGTTGAAATACTCTGCCAATCAGTGTGGCACATAGCTTCCTCATGTCCTACTTCATAAAATTTAATGATGTTACGCTTTTAAAACCTATTTTTTCAGGGGTATCCAACTCCAGTATTCTAGAGGTGAAAGATCACTAGCGCTGGACAAGCTGTTTGGCGGTAAAAATTGTAAACTACTTATGATCTTTTGACATTCCTCGAATTCTAAGATATAAATAAACACTGGTTGTCAGACATTTGTGCTATTTTGTAAATAAAGAAAAAAAAATGAGCCTCGGTGGCTTTAATTAAGGTGGAGACACACTTGAGAATCGCCCCGAATTGGTTAGATATGGAGAGGGCGAGCCGAACTGAAACGCATGTTCATTCGCGAATGCTCAATGCTCAATGAGAATGATTCTGTTTGTTGGTTGTAGAGCGCTATACTGAAAATATAGATACCCGTGGTTCAAGTCCCGGCGCTGGAGTCCATTTTTCTTTTGTCTGCCTCCCATTGTTAATAATAATAATAATTTGTTTTACATTAAAATTAAATAAAAATCAAATAAGTTTCTTGAAGATATAAAAGGAAAAATAAATGTATGTTTGTGTGCATGTGGAAGAGAAAACAATTGGCGACGAAATGGACGACCGGCTTTAGTCTCAGACTACGTCTTAAAACTTAAATTAACTTTAATATTTTATCGATTCTGTTTGACTCCAACTTGTAAACCTTATGTTCTGAAACAATGATTTAGTTGTATTAATTAAAATAAATAATTGTTTTTTATAACCTTATTCATTCGAATGGCAAAGTTAACATATAGAAATACGAGTATGTAATAACTATATTCTAACAGAATACAATATACATTAAAACAATGGTTGTTCTCTGAAATTACTTATCTCATTGTCCCACTAATAATTAAATTTAAAATAATAATTTTTAGAAAACTTTACTGGTCAAAGGAATTTCACGAAATTTGTTTTGAAGTCCCTTCTTTTCTAAAGTACAATGCTTTTCTTTACAGTAATTAGTTTTACCCGTGAGCAAAGGACCTATTCAAATCTATTTTATAAGGAAGAAAGAAAGCCGGACGTATGAGGTGAGTTTATTGAATAAAGTTCATTAATGAAAGGAATTTAAATTATATGGATTTTTTATAAGGATAAATTAGAAACAGACTCTGCATACTAGAACTTTGAACATGAAAATTATTACTTATATTCCGAACGGATAGAGTTATTTCAAATAACTATACAGCATCAATATGGCCGTTTCACACGTAGCATGTAGACNTAATAATAATAATAATTTGTTTTACATTAAAATTAAATAAAAATCAAATAAGTTTCTTGAAGATATAAAAGGAAAAATAAATGTATGTTTGTGTGCATGTGGAAGAGAAAACAATTGGCGACGAAATGGACGACCGGCTTTAGTCTCAGACTACGTCTTAAAACTTAAATTAACTTTAATATTTTATCGATTCTGTTTGACTCCAACTTGTAAACCTTATGTTCTGAAACAATGATTTAGTTGTATTAATTAAAATAAATAATTGTTTTTTATAACCTTATTCATTCGAATGGCAAAGTTAACATATAGAAATACGAGTATGTAATAACTATATTCTAACAGAATACAATATACATTAAAACAATGGTTGTTCTCTGAAATTACTTATCTCATTGTCCCACTAATAATTAAATTTAAAATAATAATTTTTAGAAAACTTTACTGGTCAAAGGAATTTCACGAAATTTGTTTTGAAGTCCCTTCTTTTCTAAAGTACAATGCTTTTCTTTACAGTAATTAGTTTTACCCGTGAGCAAAGGACCTATTCAAATCTATTTTATAAGGAAGAAAGAAAGCCGGACGTATGAGGTGAGTTTATTGAATAAAGTTCATTAATGAAAGGAATTTAAATTATATGGATTTTTTATAAGGATAAATTAGAAACAGACTCTGCATACTAGAACTTTGAACATGAAAATGATTACTTATATTCCGAACGGATAGAGTTATTTCAAATAACTATACAGCATCAATATGGCCGTTTCACACGTAGCATGTAGACAAAATACGTTTTAATAGTATTTACCAGTCCTTACAGTAAAATATATTGGTAGATTTTACTAGAGAGGTTTTCATTAGAAGTATAATATGAGATATTTTCTCATGATGACAGGCTACTAACTAAAAAGTATGTAATGGTAATAAAGTTCATCGACAGACCCCTTCTTTTCACCTATTTAGGGTACCTCGAAATCCTTATGCCCTTATTGCGCCAAAAGAGAAGTGTCTGTCCGTTACACTACGGTTAATATCAGCCAAACAGTTCAAGCTAGAGAAATTAAATTTAAAATACTGTCACAACTTTGTGACCCACGCATACGAAAAATATGGAGAGGATACAAATTGATTGTGCACATAAACAATTCACATATTTGGTAATCTCAAATTTATTTTTTTTATTTTTGTGTGTTGTGTGGGATATCGACGCGACTGATGAGTAGATTAGAAATTTGTATACAAATAATTTTTAAAAAATTGAATTTTTTTATTGTTTTTTCAAGTCGAAATAAACAATCCCCTCCCTACTCCACACTCTCTAATAGCTACTCCTGAAATTTTGAAATAAATCATACTAATACCTTATGATAGGCCGAGACAAATTTACCTCACGTTTTATAAAATTGCAAAGTTTGCAATAAGCAGTGTACTAAAACTTAATTTTTTATGGGGTATAAAATTATTTAGAAGGTTATTTATTATTAATATTAATAACCAACAAAACTTAAATTTTGAATGGGGTTTAAAAGTATTTAGAAGGTTATTATTAATATTAATAACCAACAAAACGCTAAAAGTTCTTCCCTATGATTTTCTAAGATATCTATCCTAGGTTCTAGCCTCCAATATTTAAAAAACTTAAGCTTCTTCTAATATATAGAATTATATTAAATCAGACCGTTATGCGTCAATCGGTAAATCCTATGTGTTAACTGCAGATAAAAATCATTAATTTCGAGAAAAAAAAAAATATGACTTGAGAGATGATATAATAATAAGTTACAAATAAATGTTCGCAAATAATGCCCTCATTCCTCCTGCTCCTCCCTCATTCCTGCTCCTTATTCTATCTCTCGTCAACAAACCCTTACTCTCAATTACATGCATAACATACAGTTACCAGGAATGTGTGCTTTCAGCAAACACCAAGGGTCCGTAGGCAACTTAACCTTTAGTTGTTTGACCTTTTAGTTAGTTAACCAGTGTAATTGGCCTAGTCGTTTCAAGATTTAAAAATGTGTATTTGCTATAAAATTTAAACCATTTGAAGACAGTAAATAATTAATGCAAATATACTTTATAATGAAAAATTTTGTGTGCGTGAGACAAAATTTTAATTTATTTAAAAATTTGAGTGGGTATCAAATGCAGCTCCACACAAATAACAAATATAGATATATTATATAGGTTAATATAAGTTATAATTTAAAGAAACGTTAAGTGACTTTTTAAAAAACACTTTTAATTAAAAATTACAACAATTTAAGTTTAACAACACAAGGTTGGAGTCAAGCAATAATTTCAATGATACACGTATTACTTTAAAACTAAGACTAACGGGGGGCTCGACGGGCGCGTGCAGATTTGATTGTTATATAGGATGAAAACTGCTGAGTCCGGGACTGCTGATGTTTTCAATAGGTCTTGGTAACTTACATAATATGTATTCTTGTTTCAATTTTGCATTCCTTATTGGTTTAATGAGTTAAAATAACCCCCCCCCCCCCCNCATAAATTTTTTTTGGCGAGGGGCCCCTATGCCCTTGCTATGTTTGGGAGGCACAGGCCCGGGCCCCCTGGAGCCCCGGACCTTCAAGGGGTGGCCCTTCTATCTTTGTACCAATGTCGGTAGAGGCCCCATTAGAGCATAAAAAATCAAACTTGGAACTATACTTCTATACTATTGTAAAGGGACATTCAGTTCGTTCTGAACGCAAATGTTGTTTTCTTATGAATTTTTTTGGCGAGAGCCCCTAATGTCCGAGCTAAGTTTGGGAGGCAAAGTTGATTCACGCAACGGAAACTAAACAGACACAAATACAAAACTTAACCAACAGTACATTGTATTTGAAATTCGTCCCCACCAAACATCTTTTCGCGTTAGGACAAACTTGCCCTCAAAAGCTCTTCTTAAAACTCATCTTTTTGCTCTTAAATTTTAAATATTTTCCGGGGGAGGACCCCCGGACCCCTAAGTTCATCACTGAGTGTGAAGAACATCAAATTATTCCTAATGTGTCATGAGTCATGAGTATGGAAGTTTGAATATTAGGGTTTCATTTAGTTACTTCGATTTTTTTTATCTTATTGAATATGGTCAATGTTAATTTATAGGAGAGAAGCTGACAGACAAATCATATTGACATACTGATAATAACATTTTTAACTAGTAATGCAACTTTTGTAAAAAAATAAATTAAAAAAAAAATGCATGACTTAATTATTTTGATTTGATTTCTTTAAAATCTATTTTAGCACAAAAATTATATTATGTTATATTTTATATTATATAGCATACAACGTGTAAAAGAAGGTTGTTTAATGATAGGTACTTACCAGCTACAAAACTACTCAATTATTTGTTTTTTTTTAGCCCATCTTAGTTAAAAATCAAAATTCGTCCCCACCAAACCTATTTTCCTCTAGGACAAAATTGCCCTTAGAAATCCTGAAAACTTATATTTTGGTAATCAAATTTTTAAACATTTTCCGGGGGAGGACGCCATTGTTTGTTCAAAGGGACCCTGATGCTAACTTGCCCAGAGGCCCGGAAATCCTTTCAGCGGCACTGGCGAGATAGTTCGAAAGCGAATTTAAGATGAAGAATGAATGCGGTGCGTGTAATTAGGTTACGGTGTGTAGTTTTCTTACTTTCCATGGCGATCACGAGGCTCACAGTGNACGTATAATATGCTTAATAATCTAATATAATAACGTATAATATGCTTAATAATCTAATATAATAACGTATAATATGCTTAATAATCTAATATAATAACGTATAATATGCTTAATAATCTAATATAATAACGTATAATATGCTTAATAATCTAATATAATAACGTATAATATGCTTAATAATCTAATATAATAACGTATAATATGCTTAATAATCTAATATAATAACGTATAATATGCTTAATAATCTAATATAATAACGTATAATATGCTTAATAATCTAATATAATAACGTATAATATGCTTAATAATCTAATATAATAACGTATAATATGCTTAATAATCTAATATAATAACGTATAATATGCTTAATAATCTAATATAATAACGTATAATATGCTTAATAATCTAATATAATAACGTATAATATGCTTAATAATCTAATATAATAACGTATAATATGCTTAATAATCTAATATAATAACGTATAATATGCTTAATAATCTAATATAATAACGTATAATATGCTTAATAATCTAATATAATAACGTATAATATGCTTAATAATCTAATATAATAACGTATAATATGCTTAATAATCTAATATAATAACGTATAATATGCTTAATAATCTAATATAATAACGTATAATATGCTTAATAATCTAATATAATAACGTATAATATGCTTAATAATCTAATATAATAACGTATAATATGCTTAATAATCTAATATAATAACGTATAATATGCTTAATAATCTAATATAATAACGTATAATATGCTTAATAATCTAATATAATAACGTATAATATGCTTAATAATCTAATATAATAACGTATAATATGCTTAATAATCTAATATAATAACGTATAATATGCTTAATAATCTAATATAATAACGTATAATATGCTTAATAATCTAATATAATAACGTATAATATGCTTAATAATCTAATATAATAACGTATAATATGCTTAATAATCTAATATAATAACGTATAATATGCTTAATAATCTAATATAATAACGTATAATATGCTTAATAATCTAATATAATAACGTATAATATGCTTAATAATCTAATATAATAACGTATAATATGCTTAATAATCTAATATAATAACGTATAATATGCTTAATAATCTAATATAATAACGTATAATATGCTTAATAATCTAATATAATAACGTATAATATGCTTAATAATCTAATATAATAACGTATAATATGCTTAATAATCTAATATAATAACGTATAATATGCTTAATAATCTAAAAGACCCTAAAAAGTTTTTAAATATTAAAATACCCAGTTTTAATCAGGGAATCCACTTAATATTTCGTGCCCTATTTTTTTTTTTTTGCTTTAAGGCTGTGTATTTAACAAGATTTTGTAAATTTAAAATTAATTTTTGTTAATATTTCTTTGGGTAAAGAGACCCCACACTCAATTCACCTTTTCCTCGAGCAATTATAGCCATTTCCATAACACTCCGTAGCTTCGCATCAATTCTCACCCTTTAACCCTTTCAGTTTGAAATAATTTTGCACCAACTTGTATAATATTGGACTTCTACACAACTTAAGCCTCTTTTACATAAGTCAATTTACACTCTCTCGTGCTTGCCATGTATGTAAAATATGAATTTACCGTCGAGTTGTTCGCCGTCAATTTATAATCTTGATCTTGACGTTCAAGTCTTCCCTAACTGTAGCCTCTCATTCTCAAAAACTGTATAAAGAAGAATTATAATTAAGTTTACAAACTGAAATTCAGTTACTAAATTCAGAATTATTTCTGATTCAATGTAAAGTCTGATGCTCTGATGATGCTAATCAATTTAGAAAAAAAAAGTTTCCAAAAATTTTCTCATTGAGTTTTATTTGACAAAATCTCGCTAGCATAACCTCTCGTGAAAATTGTCGCGAACCACATTTATTTATTAGAAAACAATATATTATTGTTCGTTGTATTAGAATACTCGAGTATTGAAGTGATTATAAGAACAATAAAAATATATTATGGATTCATACTTGACAGCAGCAACTATTCGGAATAATTATTCTGTAAAATATATTATTATATACATAGTTATTTATTTGAACATCGATTTACAATAGACAGTATTTTTTTTATTCGTACCTAAAATATTATCCTGTCTTATCAGTAGAATTAGTAGCATGCATTCGATTCCATTGCAGAGAGTAGTAATATTATTAAAATAACTTTATTTTAGGTTCTGAAGATAAGAATTCGCGCTATCTTAAGTCACACTTATGAGTATGATAGGTCCGACTTAGTATAAAATAAGTTAGTTTTAATGAGTATACTTAATAGTAATAACAATAATTGATAACTTAAGTGTCAAAAATATCACAATAGATAATGTTTAACCGATTTTGACCTCTGACATGATCGGCAAACTATTGGTATTAAACATTAGATGAACTGTGTTGCTTTTTTTCTATAACTGAGCAGTTCTTCTTTGGGTTTAGTCACTATCACTGTAGTTTCAAGATGTAATGAAACAAATTAAGCATTACAAAAGGAAATGTATCAGGCGAAGAAGTAAAGAATTAATGTGTTATACTCAAAAAGACGGGGCTCTAAAAGCAAATGCTTATATACACACAACCGCTGTCAATTGGATATATCAAATCCCTAAGGAGGTCCCTTGAAACCTTTGAGAAGACATCCAAAACCTTTTATACAAAAAGCTTATTTTTATTTACAAAGGAAGAATATGATCATAATTCAATAAAGGAAAAGAATTATTTTTCCCTAGGTAAATAATTTTTAACTTGCAAAAAAAGGGATTACTTATATAAATATTACTACTATACTCTTATACTTATACTATAGTATACTTTCTTGAATATTATCATTTATGAAGACCCTAAAGATGATCCTTCATTGAGAATAAATTTAGTTAATAATGAACAGATTTGTCAATTTTTCATCTATTTAATTATTATGTTCACTTATTAATATATTGCTACTTTTTGTTATTTTATAATTATTGAATACCTAGATTGTTAAGATTAGTTTTGACTTCAAAAACCAACTTAAATGTTACAATAATTACTGTATAGTTATTTCTGAAATAAATATGTTTAATCCGTATGTGGTTAGTTAAAAAAGAATCAGCTGTTGCCGATATTATACTACAGTTTGGAATAGTATATCTTAATTTAGATTTTATTATTATTATTATTATTATTTTTTTTTTTTAATTCANAAATTTTCTCATTGAGTTTTATTTGACAGAATCTCGCTAGCATAACCTCTCGTGAAAATTGTCGCGAACCACATTTATTTATTAGAAAACAATATATTATTGTTCGTTGTATTAGAATACTCGAGTATTGAAGTGATTATAAGAACAATAAAAATATATTATGGATTCATACTTGACAGCAGCAACTATTCGGAATAATTATTCTGTAAAATATATTATTATATACATAGTTATTTATTTGAACATCGATTTACAATAGACAGTATTTTTTTTATTCGTACCTAAAATATTATCCTGTCTTATCAGTAGAATTAGTAGCATGCATTCGATTCCATTGCAGAGAGTAGTAATATTATTAAAATAACTTTATTTTAGGTTCTGAAGATAAGAATTCGCGCTATCTTAAGTCACACTTATGAGTATGATAGGTCCGACTTAGTATAAAATAAGTTAGTTTTAATGAGTATACTTAATAGTAATAACAATAATTGATAACTTAAGTGTCAAAAATATCACAATAGATAATGTTTAACCGATTTTGACCTCTGACATGATCGGCAAACTATTGGTATTAAACATTAGATGAACTGTGTTGCTTTTTTTCTATAACTGAGCAGTTCTTCTTTGGGTTTAGTCACTATCACTGTAGTTTCAAGATGTAATGAAACAAATTAAGCATTACAAAAGGAAATGTATCAGGCGAAGAAGTAAAGAATTAATGTGTTATACTCAAAAAGACGGGGCTCTAAAAGCAAATGCTTATATACACACAACCGCTGTCAATTGGATATATCAAATCCCTAAGGAGGTCCCTTGAAACCTTTGAGAAGACATCCAAAACCTTTTATACAAAAAGCTTATTTTTATTTACAAAGGAAGAATATGATCATAATTCAATGAAGGAAAATAATTATTTTTCCCTAGGTAAATAATTTTTAACTTGCAAAAAAAGGGATTACTTATATAAATATTACTACTATACTCTTATACTTATACTATAGTATACTTTCTTGAATATTATCATTTATGAAGACCCTAAAGATGATCCTTCATTGAGAATAAATTTAGTTAATAATGAACAGATTTGTCAATTTTTCATCTATTTAATTATTATGTTCACTTATTAATATATTGCTACTTTTTGTTATTTTATAATTATTGAATACCTAGATTGTTAAGATTAGTTTTGACTTCAAAAACCAACTTAAATGTTACAATAATTACTGTATAGTTATTTCTGAAATAAATATGTTTAATCCGTATGTGGTTAGTTAAAAAAGAATCAGCTGTTGCCGATATTATACTACAGTTTGGAATAGTATATCTTAATTTAGATTTTATTATTATTATTATTATTATTATTATTTTTCGTGCTTTGGTAAACCTGACCATGGGTTGTTTATTTATACCATTAAAACAATTTAAAAAAGTAAAAAAAATAAAAATGAGAGCTTAGTATTTTAAATCCTTAACGCTCATTGGTTCCTCACCCCTTTTTAATTTTCCACGTTGTCAACGCACTAACAAACATTTAGCACAAACTTTAATTATTTATCACCTCATCATCCCTTTTGGATTTTCCTTCTTTAATATTTTGCTTCTGAGCTTGTCAAAAGCCTTGTGATCGTTCTGAAGTGTGAAAATATTTTATGTCTCCGATTGTAAACATTCCAAGACAAAAATCCGTTTCAGACATTCAGGTTCAGTTTTGATTCTGATTTAATCTCTCGTTCAATTATTGCGAACCAACATAATATCTAAAAAACTACACGTCCGATTTAAATTAAATTAGTGTATTTCTATGTCATAAATAGCTCATTTTTGGTCTTGTACAAGTTTTAACCATCTTTGCTCATTTGTTTCTCTTCCATATACGCACAATCATACATTTAGACCTATTTAGCTTAGCAACAACAAATAATTTCGAGGTGAGTCGTCGCTGTAGGGACACTACTCGATTATAAATTAAATTGTAATTAACAAATGGTTGTAGAACGAATCTATCATCTTTAGTAGAACATAGTTCAGTAAATTCCATATAAAATCTCACTGAAATAAAAAGATGTGAAATTTGTTAGTAATATCACAATTTTATTTTATTTTATTAGATAAGATTGAATTCTATCTTATTCTGTTTACTTTCAATAAGATTCATGAATAAAAATGTTTTTTTCTTCCATCCTCTTTATCTTTCAAATAAGAATGTTGCTGTAGGTAGAGTTGCCTTTCTACTTCTTTCTACCATACTCTCAATCATGTTAAGTTATATAGAATAAGGGAAAACGCTTTTCCGTACAAAAAGAGACAGGGAGAAAGAAAAGGTGAAATCTACGAAGGGCAAGACAGGTATACGAGGTTGAAAGGAATGACAAACATGAATGTATGAATAAGGTTGTCCTCATAATAAAAAATATAAGATGATGTTTTATATTAAAAATCAAAATGAACTAGCATGACAAGAAGAGTGATAAAAAAAAAACGATTTTAAGAAAAGAAGACGTTCTATTCACCAAGAAAACCCCGGCGTTCAAGTATTTCACTATGGAAAAATCTGAAGGGTTAGATCAAAAATCTAAAATATTCATATAATGTGTATAAGAACCTGCTCGACCCCTGGTCCCCAGTCTAGTTAACAGCGAACATCACATGTATATTTATAAAACCAATGTTTATTTAATATTTTATTAACTAGAAGCGACTAGCTATACTTGACCAAATCCTTATGCAACAGCGTTTCAAAAATGAGACTGGAAAAATGCTAAACTTTCTTTAAAAACCTCAAAAAGAATTTATGGGTAGTTGCTTTGACTGAGATTTTATGGTTCTACTTCATAATTATGACTATATGTTTATAGAAAGTAACACAAAAATATTGTCAGTACAATTTTATATCATTAAAAATTGGATCGAGATAAGTAAGAAAAACTTTCTCTTATAAAAGTTTATAATTACGTTTTTTATTTATTATAGTTTTCGAGTTTTCCTAGCCAGATTTAATTATTATTGAATATTTTGTCAAAATGTATTACTTCTCCTCGGCGGGAGATGGAACATGGCCCTCTCTCCGTCAGTGTTTAAAGCTATTTTCAAGAACTAGATGTTTCCCGGGAAAAATCTAGTGTCAGTTAGTAGTCTAGTAGTACTCAGTTCCACTAACTAATTTAGTTTGTTATAGTTTCTTCCCGGGCTTGTATCCTTAATACAGAATTTTCAATCAAAACCGTCGAAGAAATAATGTTTTTTCACAGTAACTTTTTGGGGACATTTGGGAAAATTAGGGACAAGATTAAGATTTAGGGCTAACATTAATTTCTCGATTTAACCTCGGGGTATGATTTTTCTGAAAATGTATGCAAAATTTCGTCAAAATCGACCCACTAGTTTAGGCTCCACGTGTCAGCACAGACGACAGAAATAAATATTTTTTTTAAAAAAAAACACTTTTTTTAGACTTAGATGACCTCAAAACGCGTAAATCCATCAAAATCGAATATTCGCGCCTTAAAATTTATACGAGAAATTAAAAACATTAAAGAGAAAGTAATATAATATATATAGGTAAATAGTCAGTCAATTAGTGCGGCACATAGCTTCCTCGCATCCTATGACGTACTTTTATGATCTTTCAACCTATTTTTTCGCCTTTTTTTTTTAAACAATCTGGTCGTTTATTTTTTATAGCAAGATATAATTTCAGCAGGTGGTTGATATTATTAATATGGGGCTATCTGTAGGCTACGTTCGACAACCATCCCAAATTCTTAAAAATTTGATGAGTGCTTCTGAAGATGTAGGATATGATATGCAGCGTAAGTGGAGATCATCATTAAAGTTAGAAGGAAAAGTCTCCACGTAAAATATTCATAAATCAAAGCAGCTTTCGGCCTCTAAAAGGCCGTCTTCAGTGCCTAAACAAACAGTAACCCAACACTAATTTAAATGTTAAAAAAAGAAACCGAGAAAAAAAAGCTAAAACCCAATATAATAAGAATAAAATAACAACAGTATCAAAATACAAATAAAAATAAAACATAAAATAAAAATAGAAATAAATAAAATTAAATAATATAAAATAAGCTAAGAAAACATGAAAAATAAAATAAAACATAACAGGATTAAACAGAGAAATAAATAAAACTTACAAAGAGAAGAAATCCTACCGTGAAAGGTAGAAACGTCAATCTACCAAAAGAGCTCATATGACGGGGTGACATATTGGCACAAAACTGAGGACGTCCTAC
>KZ652183.1:0-12062 GCA_001010745.2 Gerris buenoi
AGCTTCATTAGGTATCAAAGATTCATAGATTAAGGAAATAGGGCTCCCTGTGTCTAAAATAGGATTTAAGGATACCTTTTCAAAAGTGTTCAGCTGAAATGATGCTTCGATTTTGTAAGATGGAGCTGGATTACTTATTGTTTCAACATTAAGTGAATTATGATGCAATAAGTTAGTCGAGTTGTTCGAATAAGTTGAGTTAGTCGATTTAGTTGAGTTAGTCGTTGAGTTGACGTCTCTCTTATCCGGGCATGATTTGACCGTGTGTGATTTCGAACCGCATCTATAGCACGATCCTCTTTCTCTCAGAGGTTTCGGGCAATTCTTGGCTAAATGATCCAATTCATTACAGTTGTAACACNCCAGTCCTATTACCAACGTCATTATGTGTACATAGTTATTATTGTATATATTTGTTTCCTGTAGTCAAACCCTGACGATGTGTACATATTACACGAAACATGTTGGTTAAACTATAATTGTGTTTTATTCAACCGTACCTCACTAATCATAAGTTCATTCATAATTAACGGTTGCTAATTTGACTTCTTATCATATCAATTACTTGAAAAATAATATTTTTACTTTGAAAAAACTATATAATTGAAATAATTTTCCTACATTACAGTCAACAAACTTTCAAACAACAAAAATCTTTATTTAACAAATTTGTTTTTAAGTCCCAACAAATTCTCAATAGAAAATTTAACAAGTGGAAGAGGAATTGAATGAATCCAAATTAATAAATTGACCAATTAACAATACTTACAGGTATCATTCCAAATTCTATGAGATCCCTAGCTTCCACCTCCCTCAGTAAGAGATCCTTCTCTAGGTTGTCCTCGTCTGCTGAACCGCTCCCATACTGATAAGCCATATCAGCTTGGGTAGCAGCTCGTCTGCCGCTCTTCTCACCTGACATCGCTCCAAAACCAAGGTACTGGAATCAAATAAATCACATTTTAGGGGCTAAATTTCATAAATGCAATAGAAGAATTTTAAATTCCAAAAAATGCTTGAATTTTCAAAGTTATTTAGTTCAAAGTTAATCAACTAGCGAAGACATTGAAAAAGCAGCTTTACAGATTAAATAAAATTGTCATTGATAAAAGAATCTTCAGTCAAAAACTTAACCGTCTTCATTAACTGTCAAAGTTTCAAAATGCAAAAACGATAACTTTAAAATGGCGGCCAATATCAAAATTAAATTTGGTGGATTTTGTCTGCCATACAGAAAGGTACATTCCAAATTTTAATTTTTTATCAATGGGACCACTTTTTTATTGTTTACAATTTTTTTAAATTTTTGCTTACTCAGCAAATTGGTTTCGAGATGGCCGAAAATGTAGATTTTCCGGGCGGTACAACTAGAAGTAAGGACTGATTTTTCTGCCAAGTTTCAACTCTCTAGGTTAAATACCCTGAGCGCTACGATGATATCACACATACAGAAACCGTCATGCTGAAAACCACTCAGGAGGTCTTAAAAACACCCAAAATGGATAATTCAGTTGAAATCCCAAGAAAAAAAATGTTGGGTGAAAACAATACTTTCTTACCATAGGTGAGAAAAAGTAAAAGCATTGACCTTATCAGCTCTCAAAAGTCAGGTTGCAATTTGTTCTTTTGAGTAGAACTTTTCAATAAAAAATTAGTCCGAGATAGACTAACTTCTTCATATAATTTTAGTCCCAGGTCTCAGTAACTTTTTAGCTTTTGATTTTTAACAAAATCAGATTTGTAAGTCTTAGTGACAATGTTGCTATGATTGAACAATTTTGACAGATTTAAAAAAAGGAGGGGGGGGGGGAATGAACTGAATGAAAAACATAAAATCATTAAATTTTATAAAATAGGATGCAAGGAAGCTACGTGCCACACAAATTGACAGAGTATTTTAATGTAGTATCTTATTGACTAAACTAGAGTATCCCTTGTATTATTTGTTATCAGAAATCAAGAATTGCCGGAAGAAATAAAGAATGCTATACCCTCTCATTTTTCCGACGGCTGACAAGCCTGTCTAATCCATTATACGCTCCGGACGCCACGAAGAGAATATTAGTGGTGTCTACTTGAATGGTTTCACCTCTTAGTTTCCTCGGGGAATTCCTCTCTGCAACATTCACTACTGCTCCTTCAAGCATCTGAAATACAAACAAATGTTAATATTGCTGCGTAAAGAATAAAACACTTTAAAATATCATAAATGGATATCAATCCATAACCATAAATCATGTGAACAACATAAGAGAACATAAAATTAACATAAATTAAAGATACATAAAATTCACAATAATTGTTATAAGACCATAAATTAAGTAACATAAGAAGTCATCATCAGAAAAATAAGTAGACACAATTGGTAAGATCAAATAAAATCAGAGAAAATTAAGTCAAAATAGGGAACAATTATAATCAATTCAGGTAAAAATTAATTTTCTTCGTCATCGGTTAAGACCGAATCATGAGTATTATTTAACCAAGGTTTCATCCTTGATGAGGCTACAACTCCTTCGTAAGGTAATTGTGTAACTTGAAACCCCTCAATATCAGTAACAACATATCTATCATGATCTAATACAGCAGTCACCACATATGGACCTCTGTATTTTGGAATTAATTTTTTGTTAACACCAGGAGTCACATCAGTATTTGCAATCATAACATAATCACCTTTATCATATTTAACAGAATTCTTATGTTTTTTATCATAATTTTCTTTTACATAATTTTGATTTTTAGAAATGTTAATAACGGCTTTATCTCTAATTACATTTAAATCTCTTGTGGAATCATTGTCAGTATCAAGATAATTGCGTAAGTTATCACAAATAGAACCGTTTTGGTGGATACCAAACAACAACATACTAGGTGTTTCACCAGTGCAACGATTAACAGTATTATTAATAGAAAATTCTACTTTATTCAAAACTTGATCCCAATGTTTGGGTTCATCGGATAATTTACATAACATACTGTTAATAGTTTTATTAACGACTTCAACTTGCCCATTAGCACGCGGAACTCCAGAAGCAATCAGAACATGACAAATTTCATTATCAGTCATAAACTGTTCAAAATCATGAGAAGTAAAACAGCTACCTCTATCTGATATGATTCTTAAAGGTTTACTGTAATTTTGAAAATAAGATTTAAGATGTTTAATAACAGTTTTAGTGTCAGTTGAAGCACAAGGAAATAATTTAACGAATTTCGTAAATGCATCTATAATTACTAATATATGTTTATATTTATGTTGAGTTTTCTCTAAAGGGCCATAATGATCAATATGGAGGGTTTGAAAAGGTAAGGAACCTTTAGGTATAGGGTGTAATTTACCCTCAGGTTTACCTGATGCAGGTGAAAAACTAATACATTTTAGACAATTACTAATATATTGTTTTACTTTAAATCTTAGTTTAGGGAACCAATATGTTCTCAATATCAACTCACAAGTTTTAGCTTCCCCGACATGACCGATTTCGTCATGGTATAGTTTGATAACACTGTGTTCCATACAGGAAGGAACGTAAAATAAAGATTTGTCATTGTACTTTCTATACACAAGGCCATTTCTCATTTCAAAAAATTTATGTTCAGATCGTTCAAGTAATGATCTAATTTCACAGATACCTTTATCTTGGTCCTGTTTAATACTTAAGCAACGCTCAAAAGAATTATCATTTAAAACAAGTATGGAATTACGACTTAAACTATCAGCGTGAACCATCATTTTATTGGACCTATGTTCAATTGAATAAGAATAGTTTTCTAATTCCAAAGCCCAACGTAAAATTCTATTATTGATTTCTTTCTTTTGGAGTGCTAACTTAATACTGTTGCAATCTGTAATAATTTTAAAGTCGATACCTTGAAGATAAATTCTAAAACGTCTCAGAGAATAAATAATGCAAAGCATCTCTAATTCGTAACTATGGTACTTTGACTCTACAGGAGTAGTTCTTTTTGAAAAATAAGAAACGGGGTGAAATTTATTATCTTTCTGCCTTTGCATTAAGATACAGCCGTATCCATGAGAACTAGCATCGCAATGTAATTGAGTTTCTGCCGTAGGACTATAAATGGCAAGTATAGGCTTTTCAAGTAATAATGATTTTAAAGTTTCAAAAGAATTTAATTCAGGCTCGTTAAATTTAAATTCAGAGTTCTTTTTCAATAAATCATACAAAGGTTTAGCCTTAAGGGCAAAATCTTTTATGAATCTACGAAAATAAGAGGTAAGACCGATAAAACTTTGTAAAGATTTAAAACTATTAGGGACTGGAAACTTAGCTACAGCATCTATAAGAGAAGGACAAGCTTTAATACCTTCTTCATTTATAACATAACCTAAAAATTGAACTTCATTTTTTAAAAATGAACACTTAGTAAGGTTTAATTCTAATTTGTTTTCAACAATAATTTTCAGAACCTCTTTTAAGATCTCTAAATTTTCTGATTCTGTCTTTGTGGCTATCAGCAAGTCGTCAAAATAAATGATAAGCTTACCACACTCAATTAACTCTTTGAAAATTTCTTTGATATAACGACTGAATTTAGCAGGACAGTTCTTTAGACCAAAAGGAGCTTTTAAATATTCATATTGACCTGAGTGAGTCACAAAAGAGGTAAACTTAATAGATTGTTCAGCCATTTTCATGTTGTGAAAGGCGTCCTTCAAATCAAGGTTAGTAAAAAATTGTTTATCTTTAAGTTTATCTAATTGGTCATCAATCAAAGGTAATGGAAAATTATCTCTTACTGTAAGTTGATTCAATTTTCTATAATCGACACACATTCTAAGTCGAACGTCATCAGAATTATTAACATTAGAACAGGTCGTTTTTTTAGGCACTAAGACAATGGGTGATGAATAAGGGGAATCACTCTTACGAATAATATTTCTTTTTAATAGATCATCAATTATTTTATCAACTTGTGTTTTTTCAAAATGGCTAAGACGTCTTGGTCTAGAATAAAAAATTTCGTGAGTAGGCTTAACATTAATTTCCATTTCATAAACAATTTTAGGTTCTTTAGGCTTATCAACATGTACATAATTCGTATAAAGTAAATCGATAAATTTATTTTTTACATTAACATTCAAGTTCTGGTTGAAATCAATCTCCAAATTATCATTTGATTTCGATTCGAGACAGGTTTCATCAATAAGAAAAATAAAATTTTCGTCATCAAACATTCTTTCAACAGAAACAGATAAATTTTTATCAAAAGTTATTCTTAAGTTATTTCTCACAATAAAATCTCTACCTATAAGACATGGATATACCATCGTCTGATTTGGTACAACATAAAATTCTACTTCTGTCTCTAAATTATTATCAAGAAACAATTTAGTTTTAAATTTACCAATAACACGAAGCTTAGAATTATTGATACCATAAAAATCATTTTTTTCTTCATAAGGGCTAACAGCTTCATTAGGTATCAAAGATTCATAGATTAAGGAAATAGGGCTCCCTGTGTCTAAAATAGGATTTAAGGATACCTTTTCAAAAGTGTTCAGCTGAAATGATGCTTCGATTTTGTAAGATGGAGCTGGATTACTTATTGTTTCAACATTAAGTGAATTATGATGCAATAAGTTAGTCGAGTTGTTCGAATAAGTTGATTTAGTCGAGTTAGTTGATTTAGTCGTTGAGTTGACGTCTCTCTTATCCGGGCATGATTTGACCGTGTGTGATTTCGAACCGCATCTATAGCACGATCCTCTTTCTCTCAGAGGTTTCGGGCAATTCTTGGCTAAATGATCCAATTCATTACAGTTGTAACACCTGATAGTTGTAGTTGCACCTGTAGTTATAGTTTTAGGTGTAGCAGTACCTCCAGTATTAGTTCTAGGTGTAGCAGTGCTACTTAGTGCAGACACTTTAGTCGTCTGACCAATTCTAACGTTTTGGTTAGCCGTCAAAGCTGTACAATTAATATTTTTCTTAATTCGTTCTGATCTATTTCCGTCGATACGATTATAAGTTCTTATAGCCTCTAAAAGATCATCTAAGTCATGAACAGGAACACTTAACAAGTGTTGGGCAAGGTCACGGGACCATAACCCTTCGATAACTGCTTCTTTCGTTTCGACAAACGATAAATCAAGGTCAGTACATAAACGAACTTTGTCATGAAAATATTCGTAAACTGTGTCATTTTTATTCTGAACTCTGGCATTCATTTTTTTAAACAAACTTAAAGTGTGAGTTTCTCCAATAAATGTTTTAATAAAAGCATTTTCAAAATCAGACCAAGTTTTTAACTTACGGCTTACGAACCAGTTTTTTGCAGCATTTTTGCAGCAGGTCCTTGCTGCCTCTAATTTAACTGAGGGAGGCCACGAGTGTAGACTGGCTAATCCATTAATGTGAGAAAGCCAAGTAGACGCTTCCACAGTAGATTCATTGCCCGTAAACGGCGATAAATTTTTGTTAAAATCAGGAATAATATGATAATTATTATCACTTTTCGATGTATTCGCACTTAAATCCATTTTTTGAATGAAGATTCGGTTTTGTTCTACTAGAACTTCCAAAAGTTTGTTTTGAGTTTCTACTGCTTGCGCTGGGTAAGAATTGTTACCAACAATAACGGTATACGGATCTGGTGTTTCCTCCTCATCTCCATGTATACTTATAAAATCATCTTCTCCATCTGATTGATTTATTTCTTGCTGGGTTGTTCAACAATGTTTCGCCGCCGACGCCGAGAAGACCGGGAACGCGAACCTCCGCGACCACGTGAATACATAACTTTACAAACTTTAAAAAAAATTACGATTTACTAATCACTAATGTCAATAATCCTTGCTCTAATCCCACTTCTGAACTGTTGCGTAAAGAATAAAACACACATTTAGTCTAAAAAGGTGTATTATATTTAAGAAACATTTAAAACAAAAACGATACGAGACAAACACACGCCTCCATCACACAACACAGACTCAGACTAGGTTAGGTTACTTAAATAAGTGTTATGAGGGTTTAGTATAATTTACAACAATATTATTAATAAAACTCATCTATTCTTATAAGTTAAGCTGTTATCCTTAAAAATATATAAAATAATCGGTCCGAGACAACTCAGACAAACTTTCTCATATACAAATTCATAAATACTTAGCCCAGTGGTTTCCATTTATTAGTTTTCATATGTACATTATTTATTATTGAACATTTCATCAAAATTTATCATAAAAAATACTCCTCTTGGGCGGGGAATCGAACCCGGGCTCTCTCCGTCCGCGTTTTAAGCTTTTTTTCTCTCAGGAACTAGATTTTTCCCGAGAAAACTACTTATATCATTAGATTCGTATTTAAATGGACTACATTTTAGAATTTTTTAATCAAAATTGTTGGAACCGTTTTCGAGAAATAATTTTTTTTCACGTTTTTTCAGAGTTTATGGGGGATAGCGCCCCCAAATATAGAGCTAAAATTCATTTCTCGATTTCGCCTCGGGTTATGATTTTTGTGAACATGTATGCCAAATTTCGTCAAAATCAAATCATATTACGTCAAAGTTGATCTTTATAGTGCATTCTAAGAATATGTGGTTGGCTGAGTTCGCCTGGGGGACATAGCTTGGCAATACTTGACAAATTAACATAAACTTGATTTTTGGTCTACTAACTAATTTTGTACCCCCTGGCCATGAAAATCACAAAGACCACCATAATTGGTGGGAAATAAAAGGATATGTTTCGCAGACAAACTCAGCTGACCACATATTCTTAAAAGGCACTAACAGTTACAATTTAGTTAAAACTTGTACTAAAAATTCTAGCTTGATGTAAATCACACACTTTTTTGGGCGCTATTTCCTGGACTAAAAATTCCTTGATGGAAAAAGTAATAAACTGATCTAGGATAAATAGGATTAATAGACATAGGATGGGTAACCAATTAAATTTTCGCCGCATGACATTTTTTTATTTACTTGGCAGCTAGTACTAAGTACCTACAGTCAGATTATCTAAAGTTTTGACTTTTGACACTCAGATTGGCCAACCTAAATGATGAAAACAATAAAGCCACTAGGTCTGTAGGAGGGGTGGGGCCGGTGAAATTTTTGTTTGCCTAGTTGGCCTGACTTTCTAGAATTCAAAATCCTGACTTCTCATTGGCTCCCCACGGATTTTCTCGCACTGTCAAAAGTCAAAACTTTAGATAATCTGATTGCAGTATCTGTGTGTGTTATTTTTAGAATAATGATAAACAGTTTACCTTAAGCATACCCTGTTGTACTCCCTCTCCTCCTACATCCCTCAGCTGATGAATACCAGGAACTGCTCCAATTTTATCTACTTCATCTAAGAATACAATACCTACAATACATCAAGTTTATTAGACAAATATCTTAAAATCACTAAGTATGCATAATATGTATAAGAGATACAATAAATTAAATATGTACTTAATAGGAATACATGCATCAATACTACATAATATTTATTATGTATTTTTATTAGTTTGTTATTGTCTCTCCTCCTACATCCCTCAGCTGATGAATACCAGGAACTGCTCCAATTTTATCTACTTCATCTAAGAATACAATACCTACAATACATCAAGTTTATTAGACAAATATCTTAAAATCACTAAGTATGCATAATATGTATAAGAGATACAATAAATTAAATATGTACTTAATAGGAATACATGCATCAATACTACATAATATTTATTATGTATTTTTATTAGTTTGTTATTGTCTCTCCTCCTACATCCCTCAGCTGATGAATACCAGGAACTGCTCCAATTTTATCTACTTCATCTAAGAATACAATACCTACAATACATCAAGTTTATTAGACAAATATCTTAAAATCACTAAGTATGCATAATATGTATAAGAGATACAATAAATTAAATATGTACTTAATAGGAATACATGCATCAATACTACATAATATTTATTATGTATTTTTATTAGTTTGTTATTGTCTCTCCTCCTACATCCCTCAGCTGATGAATACCAGGAACTGCTCCAATTTTATCTACTTCATCTAAGAATACAATACCTACAATACATCAAGTTTATTAGACAAATATCTTAAAATCACTAAGTATGCATAATATGTATAAGAGATACAATAAATTAAATATGTACTTAATAGGAATACATGCATCAATACTACATAATATTTATTATGTATTTTTATTAGTTTGTTATTGTTATTCTTTAGAAGATATAACTTGAAAATATTTGTAACCTTGCCAACTATTTATTTTTAAAAATGTTCTGTTGTAACTATGTCATCTCACTATTACTTCATTTATATTTAATATTATTTGTTGTAATTAGCTTATTTCATAGACAATAGATTTAGTGGCTAAGCTAAGCTAAAAAAGCTAAAAGCTAAGCTTAAGCTGTAGGGGGCTCTTACAAAATATTTGTTAATAAATAAATAACCAAATTAAGTAGCCCAGACTTGCCTATTGGAACCGCCTATGTCTCTGGGTTATTTACTCCCAGACTAAAGTATCAAATACAATACAAACAAAAAAATTATATTTCTCTTACTTCTTTTGGTTCAGAATCAAAGTTAAAACCAAATTTCATTTAAGAAGAGTGAAGGATTTGGTTGGAATAAAAGTCCTTATTGTTTTTTGTCCTTTTCTTAAATTTTTATCTATATTATTAAAAAAGTTTTGTAAACAAACGAGTTCAGTGAGAGTGCAATACAAAACCTGTGTGAAAGGGCGCGAAAGGAGAAAAAGGGGGAGAAAAGAGGGCGCTTGAAAGTGACATACTATACTCTGGGTAGAAAGAGTGAGGGTGATTAGACGGGTAAGAGAGAACTTGAAAGGAGGTACATATATAGGAATGTCGGAGAGACAAAGAAAGTAGATAGTATTGTGTCTACCCCAACCACTATCCACTGTTCTACACTACACTATACCCACTCATCTTCACCTCACCCTTCTCATTCCATAACAACTATACACACACCTTGCAAAAAAAATTGCTAAATCAGTCTTTCTCAGGAATTTTCTCAACAGTCCTTTTCAATACTTTCTATAGCTAACGTGATATTTTACAGCATGTATGAATTTGTCAACATTGAAAAGAAACATGAGATCAATTTTAATGCTTCACTTTAGAGTGCCTCAACGTGGCAGCGGCCACTTTTCGGGGGTTGACGAGCGAAGGGAGTAGGGGGCGGAGCCCCCTACTATTTTATTAAAATAATTTTAAAATCTATNTCGTCATCGGTTAAGACCGAATCATGAGTATTATTTAACCAAGGTTTCATCCTTGATGAGGCTACAACTCCTTCGTAAGGTAATTGTGTAACTTGAAACCCCTCAATATCAGTAACAACATATCTATCATGATCTAATACAGCAGTCACCACATATGGACCTCTGTATTTTGGAATTAATTTTTTGTTAACACCAGGAGTCACATCAGTATTTGCAATCATAACATAATCACCTTTATCATATTTAACAGAATTCTTATGTTTTTTATCATAATTTTCTTTTACATAATTTTGATTTTTAGAAATGTTAATAACGGCTTTATCTCTAATTACATTTAAATCTCTTGTGGAATCATTGTCAGTATCAAGATAATTGCGTAAGTTATCACAAATAGAACAGTTTTGGTGGATACCAAACAACAACATACTAGGTGTTTCACCAGTGCAACGATTAACAGTATTATTAATAGAAAATTCTAATTTATTCAAAACTTGATCCCAATGTTTGGGTTCATCGGATAATTTACATAACATACTGTTAATAGTTTTATTAACGACTTCAACTTGCCCATTAGCACGCGGAACTCCAGAAGCAATCAGAACATGACAAATTTCATTATCAGTCATAAACTGTTCAAAATCATGAGAAGTAAAACAGCTACCTCTATCTGATATGATTCTTAAAGGTTTACTGTAATTTTGAAAATAAGATTTAAGATGTTTAATAACAGTTTTGGTGTCAGTTGAAGCACAAGGAAATAATTTAACGAATTTCGTAAATGCATCTATAATTACTAATATATGTTTATATTTATGTTAAGTTTTCTCTAAAGGGCCATAATGATCAATATTGAGGGTTTGAAAAGGTAAGGAACCTTTAGGTATAGGGTGTAATTTACCCTCAGGTTTACCTGATGCAGGTGAAAAACTAATACATTTTAGAAAATTACTAATATATTGTTTTACTTTAAATCTTAGTTTAGGGAACCAATATGTTCTCAATATCAACTCACAAGTTTTAGCTTCCCCGACATGACCGATTTCGTCATGGTATAGTTTGATAACACTGTGTTCCATACAGGAAGGAACGTAAAATAAAGATTTGTCATTGTACTTTCTATACACAAGGCCATTTCTCATTTCAAAAAATTTATGTTCAGATCGTTCAAGTAATGATCTAATTTCACAGATACCTTTATCTTGGTCCTGTTTAATACTTAAGCAACGCTCAAAAGAATTATCATTTAAAACAAGTATGGAATTACGACTTAAACTATCAGCGTGAACCATCATTTTATTGGACCTATGTTCAATTGAATAAGAATAGTTTTCTAATTCCAAAGCCCAACGTAAAATTCTATTATTGATTTCTTTCTTTTGGAGTGCTAACTTAATACTGTTGCAATCTGTAATAATTTTAAAGTCGATACCTTGAAGATAAATTCTAAAACGTCTCAGAGAATAAATAATGCAAAGCATCTCTAATTCGTAACTATGGTACTTTGACTCTACAGGAGTAGTTCTTTTTGAAAAATAAGAAACGGGGTGAAATTTATTATCTTTCTGCCTTTGCATTAAGATACAGCCGTATCCATGAGAACTAGCATCGCAATGTAATTGAGTTTCTGCCGTAGGACTATAAATGGCAAGTATAGGCTTTTCAAGTAATAATGATTTTAAAGTTTCAAAAGAATTTAATTCAGGCTCGTTAAATTTAAATTCAGAGTTCTTTTTCAATAAATCATACAAAGGTTTAGCTTTAAGGGCAAAATCTTTTATGAATCTACGAAAATAAGAGGTAAGACCGATAAAACTTTGTAAAGATTTAAAACTATTAGGG
>KZ652183.1:17303-58844 GCA_001010745.2 Gerris buenoi
GGGGCCGGAGCCCCCTACTATTTTATTAAAATAATTTTAAAATCTATCATTTTTGTTCTAATCATTGTTCTTATCACTGAAGAAGCTCAGGCTCCCTGAGCGAAAACATTGAAATAAATAAAAAATTTAACAACTCAGGGACTTTTATTCCAACCAACTCTTTCACTTTTCTTATACGTTCTACTCTACAACTCCACGCAAGAAAACCTCTTCAACTTATTTCATTTAAATTATAAAATAATAATTAAATGTTGTTTTAATTTGAACACAAACCTGTTTGTGCTCTATCGACATTGTAATTAGCGTCTTGAAGCAGCTTAGCGATAACACTTTCGATATCTTCTCCAACGTAGCCAGCCTGTGTCAAAGTGGTACAATCACAAATAGCAAACGGTACGTCCAAGCACTGAGCAATCGTTTGTGCTAATAACGTTTTCCCTGCAATCAATCAAATAGAAATTAAATCAAAAACAATTTAAAACTTAGATTCTAATTTGTTTTGGATAAAAACCATTTGAAACCAAACAAAATTCATTGTTTTATCCCCTCTTTAAAACAAACCATCTGAATCCTTTGAATCTTTTGCCAACTAAAGGTGTTTGGAATGGATCTCCCAATTTCTGTCCCTGCCAAGTGTGGCTTCCACAAATTCATACGGCTAAAGATGTTTGCTCCGTCAATTGAAATTCACAGACAGCTTCGCGAACTTTATAGAGAGGGATGTATGGGCATAAAAAAATTTGTGTAAATGGGTTCGTGAGTTTTCACAGGGCTGTACAAATATTCATTATGAAGAGCGAAGTGGAAGACAGATGAGATGGTGGCAAAAGTCAATGAACTGATGCAACAAGATTGATGTACTCTGTTGGACTCTGATTGATGTACAAGATTGAACTACTCGTGAACTTTGTTTATTGCTTTATCATTTCTAATGGTTCCATACAGACCATTTTGAATTACAAATTGATGCTCCATAAGGTTTATTTGAGGTGGGTTCCCAGGCGGACAAAAGGTGTGTCGCAACTGCATGACAACACCCATCCTCATATGGTAAACTCCACAAAGAATCTTCTGACCATGTTGGGTAGGGACATAGTGACTCATCCACCTTACACTCCAGACTTGGCACCTAGTGATTACCATATTTTCACCTCCCTTAAAGAACACTTAAGTGGCCAACACTTTGATAATGATGAACAAGTTCAAGGAAGAGGTGCAAACTTGGCTTAGAGACCTGACGAGAGATTTAGTTGACACTGGACTTCGGACTTCACCCTCTTCGTGATGTGGATTTCACCGGAAAACCAAGCTGTTTATTCCAAAAGTGCTTTAATCTGGTGGGCGATTATGTTGAGAAATAGTTGATAGTTGTCCCAAAAAAACTATCCTTTATGTTAATTTTACATTATTTTCAATACAAAATTATAATATAACATCGTATTTTGACATACCTGATCCTGTTGGTCCAAGAAGTAAAATATTACTCTTCTCTAATTTCAGTTCATGAGCATTTGCATCTAAAATATCACTTCCCGGAGTATTTCTAGTGTGAGTTGCTCCTCTTCTTCCCCCGTCATTATCACCTACAAATTATAATCAAATTACATAAGAAATATAAATAGTAAGATTAAACTAAAGGTAATTTACTTCAGGAATACAGAAAGGCATCTTCCTACTAAAACTACAGTATGCGCATAATGAGTTGTAACTTTTGACACTCAGAATGGCCCAACTAAATGAGGAAAAAAATAAAACATCTGAGCCTGTAGAAGGGGTGGGACCAGTGATATTTTTATTTGCCCAGTTGGCCCGACTTTCTAGAATTCAAAATCCTAACTTCTCATTGGCTTTCCACCCTAATTTTTCGGATTTCCCCACGCTGTCAAAAGTCACAACACTAAATAACGAGCAAACTGTAACTTAATTGAACGAAGGCTGCTTTAAACCAATTATTTTCAAGACCATAACAAATAAATCATATACACTTTGACTTACTTTAATCCTAATTAAGTGACTTAATAATTAAGTACTCATACATAAAAGTAATTAAAGTAGAGCGTCAATTATACGAACTGGCTTCATGGAAAAAAATCAAAAGCCACCGCTTAATTAATTGTTAAAAGAATTAAATTAATTATTTACTTACTAATTACTACTTAATTATAATTACTTAAAAAAGAGTTAAAAAGAGCATTGTTAGCAGTATAATAATGTATATTTATTTTTCACTATGTTGCATAGATAAGCAAAACAAAAGAAGCTTTTTATACAAAGATGTCCGATTTATTTTACTTATTTCCTTTTTTTTTTTTTTTTGCTGACTTTTGATTATCCATATTATTGAATATCCAAATTTTTGATTATCTGCATTTTTTATTTCCTTGTACTTTTTTTTTTTTGGCTTAGCCTTAGCAGAGCAGAATAGTAGAGGGGTTTTAGTATAGATGTATTCTTTAGATTTTTTTTTTTTTTTTCATATCTTTTAATAACTCAATTAAATCTAGAGTAATTGAAGTAAATACAGTAATAACTAAGCTGCAACAAAAACATCAATATTAGCGGTAGTACTATCAGTGGAATATCAACCACAACTGGTCACATAGAAAAACAAAATCACGTTTTTGACACTTCTTTAGATTGTTACTCCCCTTATAAAGAAAACAGAGGGGGAGTAACAATCTAAAGAAGATGTACGGTATGTTCTACATAGACTGTTAACTCCCCTTATAAAAACAGAAATGTGATATTCCTTTGTCCCAAAGTACACTGGTCTAAGCATTAGTTTGTCTAAATAGTTATTTAGTTTAAGTCATATTATAAAAACACATAGGGGAGTAACAATCTAAAGAAGTACCACATTTATTTTGTTTTCAACTTCCTCAATAAAAAATTCCTTTTTGATTAAACCTACACATTAAACTACTGTAAAATTTGTCATAATTTATATGGAAAAAAATTTATATTATAAATATACAATTAATTTTTATAAATATATACATATGTACATAATTACAAATAATTAAATATGAATAAAAGAAAAACAATTTGTTACAATAAGTCGTTAAAAAATAAAAAGTATTCACAGTTATTTAGATTGATATTTCATTATAAGGGAAAGCCAAACAGAGAGAGAAATATGAAAAAAAAGATTCCCACGGAAATTTAGAAAATTTTCACTTGAAAAAAGAGAATTAGGAAATAAATGATTACCAAAGCCAACGGTCCCAGCACCACCCACACCTCCAGCCATCAGACCATTGATTTGTAAATCTGTCAGAAAAAATAACAAAATAGAAAGAAAACTTGAGAAGAATGAAAAAACAACAAAACCCTTTTTGACAGACAAAGTAGTTAAAAAAATTAACAAAATATTGCTGAATGTATTTATGTCCTTACTTCAAACAGAGCATATAGTAGTTCCAACATGCTCTATTTGCCTATTCTTAAAGATGAGGTGCAGCCAAATTTGCCCAGAATTTGCCATTGATTTCCTTACAAAACATGCACCACAGTCAATCTTCTTGACTATACCTTTTTTTTTTTAATTTTATCACTTAACTTACAAAAATGATAAAAAATATGTTAAATACATGAAAAAAGAAACGAAAAATAATAAATTATATCTGTGTATGGGAGGTAAAGGGCACTATCCCCATTTTTTACGAAATTGAGGTTTTAACAGTTTCCTATTTAGTTTTTCCCCCTTTTTTAGAGGTACAAGGCACTATGTCCTAAAACTAAAACTATGAACCAACATGCTGGGGAGGTAAAGAGCACTAATAAGTTAGCACATGTCCAGATAGTGCCCTATACCCACTCCACTTAGTAGAGTGAGAGACCCCAGACAACCCAGACCCAATACTTAAGAGTAAAAAAAAAAAAAAAAAAAAATGCAGCCATATTTTTTTTTAATACATATTTTTTTACATTCACCTCATATTTAATTTCAGCTCAGAAATGCATAAAACCGCTGTTTTGAGAGGTCATATTTTCCAAATTTTCTGGGGGAGGACCCCCGGACCCCCACCATAAATCCCCCTCCCCAATTAATTAACTGCAGACGACGCTCATGATTTACAGTAAGATATTGTACTGCAGTAAGCATCAGCATGACGTTTTCTAGCGAGAACGTTCTAAAACAATTGTTGTTACATGGGCTTGGAGATTTTTTTTTATTAGTTGTACATTGTTTTCTTCTTTGGGGAGGGGGGGAGGCAGCTGCTTTTGAATAAGTAGTACCCTCTTTTGCTACCACAAAACGAATCCCCCCCTCCCCTCCCAAATCTTAACTGACTTAGAATGTGCTCCCCCCAGACCTAGCCGCTGGATACGCCACTGTGGCCTTGCGCCTTACCTTGTTAATATTACAAAAAATAAGTTTAAAAATCATTAAAGTAGCTCTCCTGAAAAATTTACAATTTGGCACATAGTGCCCTTTACCTCCGGTACACAGATATAGATAATAAATTGGAAGTTCAGGATTATTAAAGAAAGAAACTCAAAACCATAGTATCCTACTTAAAAAAAAAAGAAGAAGAAATCTTAATGGATCTCTAGAAGAGTTAAGTTCATAAAACTAACATGTAAAAAAGTTCAATCAGAGTATTTTTATTTTCTAGAATACTGTTTTGGATTGGGAGTCAGCATAGCGAAAGGTCATGCCCCTCACTAAAGAACACATCATACTCACGTCGGCGGTACAATATACAGAGTGTGAAGTGTGAAGTGGCTCCAACTCTCTACCACTTGGCTAGTAAAATTTGGTCTCATTACAAGGTTTAAATAAGGGGTTATTTACATTGCCAAGATGGACCATTAAATACAAATTTGAAATTAATCTACTCAAAATAGAGTTAACTCTTTTGTAAAAAAAATAACTGAATAATGATTCACTAAGTAATTAATATTTTATTTAAAATAAACCTCTCTCAGTTAGCCACCCTTTAATCAGTGTTTAGGGAAATTAAAATTAACGAATTATTCAATCAAAATGAATGTATGAGGTAAAAATAATAATGTTAAGCGGACTCACAGCTAAATGAATTAATTATGAATTTAAATATATTTGTTATTAAATTTATGTTTGCAATTACAGTCAGTCCTCCATACAACGAACTTGATGGTTCCCAAAAAAAAATGTATTGTATTGAATCTTTTACTATAGTATCACTTAATATAGAGAATTCATGGGACATAAAAAAAAAACGTTACATAGAGATTTTCGCTGTACAGAAGTTCGTTATAAGGAGGTCCGACTGTATTATCTGAGTTGAAATAATTTTAGAGCATAGAGTAGCCGAACCGTAATTTTCTTTATTTATCTGTATAATTCCTTATCTTATAGTGTGAAGAATAAGAGAGAAAAAAAAATATTTTAAAGTTATTGTGTATTTGATATTAAAAAATAGCATATTTACTTCTTACCTTAGTCACTTCTTTCTTATATTTCAATGATGCCGGTTTTCACCGAGTCCATTTAAAATGAAAATAAAAGTAAAAAAAGTACAAAGTAAAAACAAACCTCTGTGAGAGAAGGAGTAGTTGGGACCTTGGTCCATGAGGGACGAGACTTCGTGCCTGGATTGTGCTGAATTCCCAGGCAGATTGTTATAAATCCTTTTATAATGGTTGTAAACAGCAACAGATAGCACCTTTTTGGCGTAATCTTGACCGACCACATGTTTATTCAAATAAGCGTAAATCTGAAATAAATAATTAATATAAATAAATTATTTTTTAAAAGTAACAATAAGTTAAAAATTTTATACTAATGTGAGCATGCTTGTTTCGCATCTCTACCAGCGCAACGTCAAGACTCTGTGTTTTTAATAAAAGAGAGAGACCTTCATAGGTCCGGGTAAAGTGTTGAGAATAAAGTATATCAGTTAGAACTTTGTTTATGTGTTTTATAGGATAGTTATAGTAGCCATAGGATAGTTCAAAGTAGGCTTTTTAGCATTTTAAAAAGCACCATCAATAGGTACAGGGTGGGGCAAAACAAACAGTGCAGTTTTGAAGGGCTATTAAAAAAAACCGTGCAACTTAAAAAAATGAAGTTTGTTTTATTTGGTTCATTAGTACATCCCATTTGTTTACTGGAGTTTTAAATATCACATCAGCAAGATGATGGCCTCCAGCAGTGATGCACTGATGGAGGCGATTCCTGAAGCTTTCAGCCACCTTCTGGCACATATCAACGGGAATCGTGGCGATTTCCTCTCTAATTCGGGTCTTCAGTTTTTCCAATGTGTGAGGACGACGTCTGAAAATCTTTTCCTTGAGGTAGCCCCACAGAAAGAATTTGCAAATGCTCAAATCCGGTGATCTCGAGGGCCACCCCAGGTCACTCCTAAGAGAGACGAGGCGCGCAGGGAACATTTGCCGCAGTTTTGTCATCGAAATATTCACTCTGTGGGCCGTAGCCCCATCTTGTTGGAACCAAATATCCCCCAGATCTTGTTCTTCAGCCAACTGCTCCAATGCTGGCTTAAAAAACGTTTCCAGCATGGAAACATAACACTGAGCGTTGACGGTTGTGTTTCGCCCATCCTCCTCAAAAAAGTACGGCCCAATCACCCCAAATTTCAAAATTGCAAACCATACAGTAACTTTCGGGGAGTGGAGAGGTCTTTTGTAAACTTGTTGTGGATTATTGTCAGACCAATAGCAAAAATCTTGTTTGTTTTCGGCTCCCCACAGATGGAAGTGGGCTTCATCACTATAGAAAGAAGTTGACCTTGGTGGGATGTTAATCATTTCTTGGGCACGATTTTCACAGTTTTGAAAGTCAAACGACTAAAAATAGGGTGAGTGGACAGACACAATGAGACCCCTCCCATTTTCCTATCCCTAACACAAGGGATGTAGTCAGCCTTCCAAACTGCATTTTTTGTTTTGCCCCACCCTACTTAAACAATACAGTGTTGCCTGCTGACTGGCACACACTTGGCCTGTTTATTAGTTGTAATTAAATGAGCTGTATAAAAATATACCAGGTATGCTCGTTCGACATCAGACATCATAGCTGTCAAACGAAACAGAAGGGATATAAATGTTCGGATGTGCGGATTTGAGGAAGTCAAGTACCATGCCAGGCTAGAGGGCATCATAACTTGTTATACAAAGTTACACATGTAAATACCTTTTTGGGGGGCGGAGGAGGTTTCCTAATGAAATTATTTCTGGTATCCTCCCTGGTCTGATCCTTGACACTCCTGTTCTGCTCAACTTCAGATAATATCACAAAGAAATGTTTGCATTTCTCACATTTCACAAATCTTGATGAAGCTGAAAACCAAAAATTTTTTTTTTTTTTTTAAAAAAGAAAAGTTTTTTTTAAATAATAAGATAATTTCATATTAAGTGATGCCAACTCTTAATATTTAAAAAAAAAGAAAAAAGTTCTATTTATTGACTGCAGATGTGATATACCAACAGTGAAATTTTGTATACAGTGTCTGTACTTTACAAAACAGCACTCTAAGGCCCTCTGCACACGGAGCAACTCAAAACAAACTCATATCACCAACCAGTTGACTATGAGTTTCAACCTGTGTAATTGAATGGGACTCCGCACACAGAGCAACTCATTTCAAACTGGGTTTGCTTTCAGTCAACTGAAAAATTACTCGTTTCCAGTTGAGTTTGTTTTGAGTTGCTCTGTGTGTGGAGGGCCTAATGACTCCATTACAATTAGTTTCCAACACAATACCCCTGATATCTTTTGGCTCGGAGAAACTACAACAAGCTACAATATAACTTGAACATTCATATTGATATATATACAAACAAATCTATAGGTATAAAAATAACATTATTAAATGGTGGTCAAACCCAGTTTTCCTGGGGGTAAACTTCTGTTTGGATAATGTGTCCCCAACAGAGATTCCATGGTGCTTAACGATAGCTAAACTTAAAGATAATTAAGATGAAATTCACAGGATATTTCTTATTAGGGGTCAAGCTGCAGAAGCCTAAAGATGGTCTAATATCATTTTTATGATTATATTGTAACTGCATATTACCTGGAAGGTGTGAAAACCAAAGTGACATACACAGGCACACAATAATTATTATCAAAAATCAATTATTGATTTCCACTACCACCACTGATAATGGAAAAACTGTTTGGTTTTCCATAGGTACCCTATCCTGTTTTATGTAGACAAGCAGGATAAGTTATTATTTACTTTATTTACACATACACTAGTGTATGTGTAGATACAAGAGCTCTATGTGTTTTTTACCCCTTCTCATGTGGCTTTAAGTTACCAACTTTTATTTTAAGTCAATAACTCATTAGTTGCAAATATTTCAAGCTATATCGAGCTAGCATTAAGTATTTAACTGAGCTATTTTAAGTAAGGTATGATGGCTGCAGCTCTGTTAAATTTTGTGAAACCTACAAAAACACATATGCCCACCGGCTCTTGGTATGCCTACCAAGAAAGCAGACATATTAGGTTTGTTCCAACCCTCCTATTTGCAATGTTCTTTATATCCTCCTGCGGATTGTTCAGGAAACGTTTAGGACAGGTTTTATACGCTTGCGCTAACATTCTACTATAATAAAATCATGTCAGGTTGGAACGGTTTAGGACTATAATTAAAAACATTAAGGCTCTACCGCCCTTTGAGGTTAGAAAAATCATTAAAATGAAAATTTTATTAGTCCTAGCAAGATATTAAAATTCTAAGTACAGGCTTCATTCCTAATTTTAATACTGCACAATTTAAGCCCTATTTCAACTTTCTAATACAATAAATACGACAACTATTTCAATACGAGTTTTATGGTTGTATTAAAATGGCGCCTGTACTATTTATCGTAGCAAGTTGAAATAGGGCTCAAATTGTGCAGAATTACAATTGGGAATGAAGCCTGTACTTAGATTTTTGATATCTTACTTAGAACCAATAAAATTTTCATTTTACTGTTTTTTTTCTAACCTCAAAGGGCGGTAGAGCCTTAAGGAAACCTATCAGATAGGGACCTTCTTGTAGACATGTGTGACGATTTGCACAACTGTGTATGTCATACCAACCAGTACTTGGTATTGCAAGGGGATCATTTGGACCGAATTTGGGCGGGGATCCCTGCATGTGTTGGAACAGTTTGGAGGACGGTATGAAACACCGTCACAAGTCGGGTTGGAAAGGCTTTTATCCATTGTGCTTACCGGTGCGTCGCTACGGTACATCGCATGGTTGGAACAAGCCTAATTTGAAGTCACTTTGTACATTTTACATATGTTTAAGAGAATTGAACAGCCCGCTGAATAGGAAATATAATCAGTAGTCAAGGAATATTCAGCACCGGATTACGACCTGTTCCACTAACCTAACATTGCAACATCACCAAAAAGTTTTCAGTGGTCAGAGGTTAATTATAAAATCATGTTAAGAAATACTTACGCACGAATGTGTCTACAGGTACACAGGGATCACCACATCTAGGGCAGTTCAGCCCTCCGTCCTTGTCCTTTCCACTCCCGGCACTACTTGCTCCGTTGCCATTACCCTTCTTATTGATGTTCTTATCGATGAAATTAGCATCTCCGCCCTTGTTATTAAACGGTCCGTCTGACCCATTTCCAATAGTAGTCTTGAGAAATCTAGGTGTGGTTCTGAAACCTCTTAAATCTGAAATAAAATACATTATCAAATAATTATTATTTTAAGTGAAGTAAACAGAATAATGGCTAGGCTAAGTGGTTAATGCACTTGTCTAAAGCTATCTTTCCCTAGAACCGACATACAGTTTAAAACCTGAATATAAAGTTTAAGTTGGGCTCGGAAGAGAAAAAGTTTTATCGGATGAAACATTATATCAAATTCAATTATTATCCTATTAATAAGACGTTATAATAAAGGGTTATAATAAAGGTTTTACAAAAAAAAAAAAAAATAAGTTGACCATTAAAATTGCGATTTTTATGTGTAAACTTGTTGAATGTCAAAACCAAAACAAGACAGTGTTTGACAGTGTTGCTTCGAATATAAGACACTTTTTCCTGTTTGTGAATCACGAAAATCAGGATGCATATATTCAAGGTCCATCTTCTAATCGATGAATTTAAGTGCAACAGATCTAAATAGCATTTCCATCTGTAAGCCAACACGACGTTGTGTGAGCTTACAACCTCTGTTCTAACAATTTTACTACGTTTTTATTAGCTTGCTTTCTTGTTTGTTTGTTTGTTTGTCCAGTACAAATCTTGCAATCGATTTTTAACTAACTTCCTGAGTAGCTAGACATTTGAAACTTTTAGAATAGCTCAGAACACGATGACAATGCAATATTTTAATACTTTTAGCTATCTTTCAGCAGAATGTAATTTGTTTTCAGTAAATGGTGCTGTATGGAAAGTTAGTTTGGAAAAAATCCGAAAGTTATTTCATTTGTTTTGGCATGTCCCATATTTATAATCTTCATTTTAACAGGTTTCAAATTTATGATTTATGACAGAAAATTTAAAAGCGTAGTAAAAAGTTCTTTTTATCTTGTAATTATTTTGTCTAAGTATCACTGAGATCATTGTTTTACTATTTATTTCTAATTCTCAGAATTTTGCAGGAATATTAATATTAGGCCTGTTTTTTTTTGTTTGTTTTTTTTTTTTTTTTTTTTTTTTTTTTTTTTTTTTTTTTTTTTTGTTAATTTTCAGGATTATCAATGTTACGATATCCAATGAGATGTTAGCGTAAAAATTTCATTTTCAAAATCTTGTCATTAATTTTACATCTAAATAAAGATTCAATACTCCAAAAATATCTATGGTAGACTGACTTTCTATATTGAAAATCTAAACAACATAGGAATTAAGAGAACACAAGATTTTGTTTCCCTTCGTAACAGGGTGGCTCTTATATTCGATGCATTAATATGTTTTTTCCAGATTTCTGGTTCGTTAAATCAAGATGTGTCTTATATTCGAGGGCAATTTATGTTCAAAGCAATACCTAATTTGGATTCAGGAGGAAAAAAGAGATTAAAAATTTAAAAGAAAAAGATCAAATCTACCACCTGAAAGTGATAAAAGAATAATCAGTAATCATTTCTAGATATTGATAACGGCAGTAGTTTTTGATCTACAAATTGGATTAAGAAGAGACAAAATTTGTTGGTCTTCCTTACTTTTGAGTTCCTTTGCAAATTCGCCGCCAGTTATCAAGTATTAAAACTATGTTCGGACCCAAATATTCTGATAATATTGAATTTAAAATTTCATATCATATGATTAGACAATGTCTTTTTACGGGATTTTAAAGAAAAAAACGTTATATTGAAATAAGCGTTATATCAGGAAATATAATATTGAGTTTCCATTGTGTGTAGTTCAAAACCAGATAGTAAAGACACCAATCTCAATCAAACTGATAATCACTTCAAGTAAATGTGTAAGGTGGGTGGTACCAATGTCCTGTAATAACCAACTATAGGATTAATAAGGGAAGTAAAGAAGAAAAAAAAGTCTGCTCAACAAATTAAAAATAAATAAGATTTATAAATAGATTTAACTGATAAAGGTAAATACAAAAAATATAATCAATTGTATTCTTTAGTTACATAACAGTAACGAAATACTCCGAAACTAGATTAAGTTTCACCAAAACATCTGACACTTCTAAAATAAATATATCCGTTACAAAATAAATAAATATTTATATTTCGTAACAACTTATCCCTCTACCCGAACAAGGATTAAATATAAATAGTTATTTTTACCTTAAAATTATCCTTGTGAGGTGAAATAAACCAATAACAATGAATTCACATCTGGGATCTGGTTTGATAAATATTTCAAGGCAAGCAAGCATTATATTATAGCTAAGAGTTGAGCAATAAACTCATTTAGAATCCTCATTGTCAACAACTATTAATCCTTTAATTGCCCACATTGGGACAAAGAATCAATTTAAGCATGTTGACAAAACACTTACAGAAAGCTGGAATCACTATTTATGGCATGTTAACACATTTTTGTGACTATATTATCATAGGGAGAGATTACATGTATTCCCATAGTTGTGTAATTATTCTTTTTTTTCTTGTCCAGTTTTTTAAATCATCCCTGAAGAGGGATGGTCATTAAAAAACGACTATTTTTTTAAATCATTTATAATTAGAGCAAATTTTCCAGGTTCGATTCCCCACCAAGGAGAAGTTTTTTTATGATAAATTGTTCATTTTATGATAATTTTCGATATAATGTACAATAATGACAAATAATAATAATAATATGGCTAAGTAAAAATGAACTCATATATGAGAAAGTTTGTCTGAGTTGTAACTGTGCAGGGCACTTGTTTATTCTAAACTTTCTTAGCTGTCAGAGGTCATTGTTGTTGAATTCCTAAGTTGTTGTTTTCTCACAATTTGTACTTTTAGTTTAAATTATTTAAATGGAAGATTGAACTAGCCTATACGGGGCATCATGTATAGAAATGCAAAAATTAACAAATATAATGCATACATAATTAAAGAGTTTCCAGTATATTGATATAAATTGCATTATTTATGTATTCTTTTTCATTTCATACTCTCTTAAAAAAACCAGATACGCTACATCGAAGCCCAGGTAATCTACAACAGATACATACGCCCAAGATTCCCAAAATCGACCTGTATACAGCTGTCTCAAAATAAAGGACTGAATATGGAAATTGTATTAATAGAAAACTTATGAAATGAAGAAGAATCCATAATTGGTGCATTTTTTATCAATATACAGAAAAGACTTTAATTATATGTGCCAGTTCTTTTCATTTCAATACATGATGGCCCGTATGAGCTAGTTCAACCTTATTGATTTATCGGATAGAACAAACATTTTTGTTTTTAAATTTAACAATTCTAATGTCATCGGAAATAAATAATGCGTGCAAATTTAACTTTCAAGGTAGTCAGAAAGTGGGTTAAATATAAGATTACAGGATTTGTCCCTGACAAACAATGTAAGCTAATAAAAGCTGTGTAATAATTTGTGAATTTCTTCTTTAATTACATGTAGCGTCTTCAGACTTGGTAACATTTATTTCCCTTCCTCCAGTTATATGATGAAATATATTATATATTTTAAGAATCACTAAATCAAATATTTTATACGAAATAATTCATATTATTTAATAAATAATAGAAATCAAAATTAAAGCAATGTTTTACCAGGGTGAAATTTTTTTTTTTTTTTTTTTTTTGTGATATTCAAGATTTTGTGTTATCTTTACTAATATTGACGTCAAATTACTTTATAGAGCAACAATCCCGCCAAGAAAGTCTAAAGTGATAGAATCTAAGTGACGTCACGTTAGACATTTAAAAATACAATATTGTTGTGTTCAGTTAAGTCATAATGTATTTAAAGATGAATGGATGTTGTAATCTATTGTGAATCAAAATATTCAATAACAAATCCCAGAGTAGCTTAAACTAATTGAAAGCATAGAAGAGCCATATGTTGTGAGTGGGAATTCCATTCTTACTCATTCATAATAATGCAGCATTATCTCAACAAATAATAATAAATGTAATTTAAGAGAGGAAGGAATTAAGAGAGTTAACATTAACTTGTTAATGTTAATGCCCTATGGGCATGTTAAGATCAATAAAAAAATATGGTTAATATACATAAAATTATGGATATAATTATTAGTAGGTACATTACTGTACAAATAGTTACAGTTCTCTCAAGTTTCTGGAAATTAACTTTGTGCATTACTCAGAGTTAAACATTAAAAATGTTAAGCTGAAACCAACCTCTGGGAAATTTGGAGTGCCTCAGAATCCTGATAGCAGCGAGTCCATTCCGTACTGTGGCCATATCGGGCCTTCCTTTACTTCAGATCTAGAATTTCATTGAAATTTCATTCTTGTCAACCAGCTTCCCTGGAAAACACAAAGCATCTGGGTTTACACAGAGACCTCACAGCGCCCGAGGAAACCGGACACGGAGTTAAATAAACCGAGGATATCACATTAGTTACACAAAATAAGATCGTATTACATGTTAACCAGATACTTGAATCCCTCATGATTAAAAATTGTTCTAAAACGTAAACAAAGTCAATGACCTTCAAAATAAAAGCGCAAGGGGACCGAGTAAAATTTTAATAAAGTCAAGGATCTGCAGAAACCAGAATCCGCCGAGTCCTTCATCCTCTCCCTTGTGGCTGAAACAAGGCGCTTACATTTAATTGCCGTTTTCGAATATAATTTAAACGTTTGGTAAATATGTCAAAAATAGACAACAAAATAAGACACTTCCAGGAAAATACGCATTATCTTGTAAGCGATCTGTATCCGAGAGGGAGAATCGGTGAGTAGCACCCAAGATATAAAATAACGCATGTCGTCTTGCTTACCTTATAAATAACGCTAGCGACGTAATAAATTAACTAATTTATGTACAATTATTTATTTAAAACACTAACGAAGCGACGGATAGGGACCGAAGGACGAACAGCTAGTTTACCATCTAATCAGCTGAGGAAATAGATCTGCAAAAGGAATAAACAGCTGTCTGTCAAGCCAAAATGTTTAGTATCATAAAAAAAGAAAGTTGCATCTGCGCCAAAATAATATAACATTTTCTCTGAGTTAATAAATGTTAATGAATATGAATAGTCAGTTTTGATGTTTTTAGAAATAAGAAGTATTGGTTTAGTTTTGTTTCAATCTAGTGCTTTTATTTTTTTCACTATTTTGATCACGTGACACGTCCCCAACTACCAAAAGTGGTGAGTATGCATAATATGACATTATAAAAAATTTAACTAAATTTGCGACTTACATTTTTCTTTATCATTCTAGAATATAGTTATGTAATTAATTTAAATCCTATTGTTAATGGTTGACCAAATTTGATAACATGATACAAACAATATAAAATATGATTTTTTTTCTTTTTATTTTATTCCTGATCTGTAAAATAAATGTAACGAAATGTTTTAACGAATAAAGTAGCCAGTAGCCGTAGCCACACACTTTCTTTAAATCAATTTATTAAAATAGCAGTTAATTCTATGCTTGGAAAGAGATGCCTATTTAACCAGCGCAGCGGCGCTTTTGCAACTTTTCCCCTCAAAAATCCAAAACAAAAGAGGTTTGAATCCAGGTTTCGGTCAAGGTTATCTTATGATAAATTTCGTACCTTTCGTTGTAGCAAAAAGTTAATATCATTTGACCTTTGTCATGCATCCGTTTACTGTTTTCTTTTCGTAATTTATATTTAGTTTAATACTAATTCCAAGTGATCACGATTGGACCGCGTCAGCTGGAATATTTGTCTGGTTTTCGACCGAACTTTCACATATTTACGAGTGAGTACGATGTAGAATGTTTTATTAATCGGGAACTATTTCAGTTTCGATACGACGCAATTAACTGACCTCCTCGCTCGCTTCTTCGATTTAATTCTTTCAGTTTAAAGTCGTCGCTATTTTGTATATATTATTCAGTCATGGGTGTCCAGGATTTGATCAATTCTTTTAAAGTCATAATTCCACCTTTGACCAGTACCCTTCACAAAGGGATGATGGGTCGAATCGGCATATTCGGCGGCTCTCCCGAATATACAGGTGCACCGTATTTCGCCGGAATTTCCGCGTTAAAGGCCGGTGCCGACCTCGTTTACGTGTTCAGCGCTTCGAGTGCCGCTCCCGTCATCAAATGCTACACACCTGAAATGATGGTGATGCCTTACCTGGACTCCGAGGACGCCATCGGTCTTATTTCGCCCTGGCTGTCAAGACTTCATTCCGTACTGATCGGCCCCGGTCTAGGGAGGAGAACCAAAACATTTTCTATCATTACTCAAGTTATTAAATCCCTTAAAACGAGGATCGAGCCGACGGCTTTTCAACCTTTGATCTTCGACGCAGACGGCCTTTACTACGTGATGAAAAACATCGATTTCGTCAAAGATTACCCGGGAGAAGTTTATCTGACACCGAATATAGTGGAGTTTACGAATCTAGTCAACTGTCTAGTCGGTTACGACTGTCGAGAGAGTACAGGTAAAAAATTCGAGTTGATCAATCAGTTTCTGGGTTCTCGTGTGACGGTAGTGTTGAAAGGTGAGAAGGATCTGGTGTATTCTTCACAGAAAGTGTTTGAATGCGACGTGGAGGGTTCTCCACGTCGGTGTGGAGGTCAGGGGGACATGCTGTGTGGTATTCTATCAGTATTCACTCACTGGGTATCTGAACACAAGAAGAACATCGAACTGCCGAACGGAACCTGTGAGGAGGAGATCCCGTCTAGTGTCCTCGCAGGTATCGGAGCGTGCTCCCTCATGAGAACGTGTAATAAACTTGCCTTCGACAAGAAACTACGCTCCACCGTCACGTCCGATATGATAGAAGAAATTCATACCGGCTTTGAAAAACTCTTCTCGTAGTTTCATATCTATTATAATCTATGTAACATTTTCTAAAACTATTTTTATATATTTTATGTTTCTTCCCTTCTGTTGTATGTACTTTCACGTTTTAATTTTGATTTTATTTTCAGAGTAATTTATGTAATATTTGTTCGACTCTTTTAAAAAAAAATTGTGAATAATTCTGTGCTTGTATATATCACTCAAATGCGATCAAATTATCTTTGTTACAGGAAACTTGTTTTTCCCTGTGTATCAAGTCCTAAAGCCATCCTCACTGATAACATTATCAAATCCACTTGGCTCCTATTAGATTAAAAATATCATAATTGCAATTTTTATTAAGTAAAATGGTTTTTCGGAAAAAAAACTTATCTTAAATAAACTCAGTTTAGTGCATTGTGAATTTTATCTATATTAAATTGATATTTGTTATATTTATTCGGTATTTTATAATTTTATGTATTTATTCTCTTATCACCATTAATTTCACAGGATATGTTGTTTTAATGTTTACAAATACTCTCTTATCTGTGATAAAGAAAACAAAAATATCCCCAAAAACAAATATAAAAACAAATATATCGGGTTTACATGGATAGAGTAAACAGGAGAAAAAAAGCTCAGTAGAGTAGAGTAGCGAGTAGAGTGCACTCTACTTCCCACTCTACCAATTTTACTAGCTACTACTGCTCTACTGAGCTTTTTTCGGGTTTCTATGGGTAGAGTTACTCTACTCGCTACTCTACTCTCCTGATTACTCTACCCGTGTAAACCAGGCTTTAGGGTGAGTTTGGAATCATTAACCAGGTTGACCGAGCAGTAACCAGTGTGTCCAGTAACTTTTGGTCGATTTGTGTCGACCATAGTAGACCATTCGACTTTATCCAGGGCTTAGTTCAAAAGTTGAAAGCATTGTTTACTTCACCATAAAGTGATTTTTTACAATTTTATTTCATTTTCTACTTCTCAGAATCTCATTACGCTAAAAGGATTACAATTTTTAAAAACAAGCAGTCTAATATAAACGGCCCAGTTTATGTTTATAACCTGGTTGACTTCTGCCTTCCTTAAGACCACTAGACAAAATAAAAAGCCGTTATGGCACTTGTGAATCTGCCATGACACTTTCCTCTTACCAACTACTGGTCCACCTCCTAATTCTGAACGCACCCTTCATTTGTTGTACAATTAAGATTATAATACTGATGTGTGGTTAGTTCATTATTTTATATTTTTGCTTCCGAGCTTACCAAAGGTAACGGAAGCATTGTGTTCACTTTTGAAAACAAATAAGTTTTATGTCTCCAATTTTAAAAATTCCAAGACAGAAATCCTTTTTAGACAAGAGGGAACATTTTTCGTCTCGTGTCTGTCTGTCGGTCTGTGTCCACAAATCATGAAACGTGCGACGATAACTTGAGTAAATGTTGACCGATTTTGATGAAATTTGGTATACATGTTCATTTTACCAATGCCCAAGACAAGTTTGTTGGATAATGATATCCGTTCACGCGTAACGCTTGCATAAACGTGAATCTCAAATTTAAAATTGGAATTTTAGGTTGGGAAAAAAATCAAACATCATCTATTCAATGAGACAAACATTTTTTTAGTATTACCAACAGCGACACCCCAATGAAGTGTTAAAGATCGCCAAAAACTATTAATAGTTTTTAAACAATAAGCAATATAACATTAAAGTAATATAACAGTAATGCTAATATAACAATAAAGTACATGATAGGATGTGAGGAAGCTAAATAAATAATGTTTTAGGATGAGTACATGAATATTTGTATTCCCTTTAGGTTTAAAATTATTCATTCAGGTAAATATTTGTTTACACAGGTTTGGTGTTCGTAGAGCATCATGAGGTAAATTATTGATTACTCGTTACTCTGTTGGTGTTATAGATCAGATAATATTATGTCAAATGGGGAGTCAATGGAACGATATTGCATCGTTTATTGTTACAATAGAAGAGTTATCTGCAATTTTTTATTATTTTTAAATAGATTAGAGTACATGATAAAATTAAACGTGTAAACTCTTGTTATCTACCCTCGAACTTGTGGGAGTTTAAATCAATACTTTACTTTCAATTTGATTCAACGTCTAGTAATCTATTTTTTCTGGTATTACATTTTATCTTAATACTTTTTGGTTTTTCTATTGCTGCTATACTACTTCTCAAACCCAATATTCTCTCAGTTTAGACTTGTGAGTATTAATGAATTTAAAAATAAAATATTTTTCAAAACTTTTTATTAGCATATTGTCACTGGCTGAGTTCTCTTGAGTATTTATATTTATTGTATATAACTGTAAACATGTTCTAGTTATCTGGGTTGGTTAAAAAGAGTTCTAGTTATCTGGGTTGGTATATATATANTTTAACCGCCAAATAGCTTGACCAGTGGTAGTAGTCTTAATACAGGTAGATAAAGAGGGAAGTTGGAAATCTCTTAATCGCATTTCATTCACAGTGGAAATCGAAGCAACAATCTTATTTTTACATGTACTTATCTAATTTTCAAGAAATGTCCATGGGTTATTTAAAATTGCCCTCTGATTTAATAATAAGAATAGGATGCGAGGAACCTATGTGCCACATTAATTGGCCTCCTATTTTTTAAATTGAGATTTGATAATTTTTTTTTCTTTGAGAATGTATTTATTTAAAATATCATTAATTGAAATTGTATTATTTATTTTAATAAATACAGTAGAACCTCTACTACTGACGGTCTAAATAATTAAAAATGTCTGGCTTATAACTATAAACATATAATTATTTACAATAATAATGCAAAAGGGTATTATATCTATATGAGTAAATAGCCTAGCTGTAAAAATTGTTTTTAAATCTATCTAAAAATATCTAGGCTATATTTTCTTTTACCAAATACAAGATAGCCTCAAATGTAAGTTTAATAAGCAATATTTGACAATTACTGAACAAAACTGAACAACAGGCGGAAATTAGTGGAATTGTATAGAAAGAATTATTCTGTACTGGTGTCAAACAGCAATTGGTAGAATTACGAACAATGACTTATTTACTTATTACTTACTTGGAAGTACAGATAAAAATTGGAGTACTTCTTTAGATTGTTACTCCCCTATGTAGCCTTCGATATAAAGACTTTGACTAAATAATTATAAAGAAAAAGGGATGTTTATAGTCCAATGTACTTTGGGACAAAGGAATATCACACTTCTGTTTTTATAAGGGGAGTAGCAGTCTGAAGAAGAACATTCCATACTCTATTTAGATTGTTACTCCCCTCTTTTTTTATGAGGGGAGTAACAATCTAAAGAAGTGCTAAGATTTCTACCTCTTTCTATCTAATATTTTGTTATACTTTTTTTTGTCTGTTATATGCGATATCCATTATAGTGAGATTCTACTGTAATATAAAGTAGGTTTAAGGAATGAAAATATTCATTCTTATTTTGATATAAATATTATTTAGTAGCTACATTTCTTTTTTTAACGTAATTTTTTCATGCTAAACAAAATAACATTTTTTGACAAAATATTTTGTTAAATATATCATACTAGTTTTGTGTTTATGCAATGTCATACTCTGGTTGAGTATAATATATTTGAGTCTCAAGGTTAATCTATTATAATAAGGAGACAATCTATGATTTTGTTTAAAAATATATATATTTCTCTATATTAATTTATCATGTAAATAATGTGTCAATAACAATATTTATAGTAATGAATTTAACAAATTTTTGTGAAAATATGTAAAGTTTTACCAGGATTGTCAAACCATGGTAAATTCGGATTGTACGTGACCCACTTGGAGGTTAGGTGATAAAATCATGTTTATTAAATTAAAAACCTTAATTTTGTGTACCCTTGAATTTTTAATAGCCGCTTCACGGTGCTCCGCTCATTTTCTGAAGAAAAACAACCCTCCTGTATATAAACCAGGTAGAGGTCCTACTCAAAAAAATTTCTGGGTAACGTACAATCCGAATTAGCCTCAAACCATTTTTTTGAGTTTTAAGTGTGTACAGTAATACCCCGGACTTAACGTAATAAATGGGAATGCTGTATTTAGACTTTAATTTGATGTAAACATAACGATGTATAGACACATAACCAGACTATAGAAAATTACATGAAAAGAAAGGTTTCAAAGTTACAGAATTGACCACCGGATCACTTTCAGCTGCAGTGACAGGTGTTACCTAACACCAAATTGGATAACGTAAGTCGGGGTATTACTGTACTCATATTACAAATTGATTTTTTTTAAATTTTGTTGATGCTTATTAATTAGGGATGAACTAAAGAGCATGGGGCCCCTTCTTACAGCGTTGCCTCCCAAGTGATGTTCCTTTGTCTAGAAGTTATTTTAGTTCAGGAGACAGCGTGTAAAAAAGTGTCTGACTATCATCAAGCTAGAATGTAAAAGTTAATCTTTTAGTGAATTTTAACAATATGTGGTCAGCTAAGTTCGTCTGCGGGACATATCGGAGAAATCAAAAACAAACCGAGGCAGAGCTACTATGTCCTGCCAAGTAGGGTAAGGAACTGCTGAGTACAAAATTAGTTAGTTGACCAAGAATAAAGTTAATGTTAGTTTGTCTCTTGATAGGTTAGTTATTCAGACATTTTCCTAAATCTAAGTCACCTATCAAGCGACAAACTAACATCATCTTGAATTTCGGTCTACTAACTAATTTTGTACTCAGGATTATGAAAATCACATTGTCCACCATTATTGATGGGACAAGGGAGTTCTCCACCGGTTTTTTTTTTTTTTCAAATGTTAATTGCCAATCTATGTCCCGCAAGCAAACTTAGCTGACCACATATTCTTAGAAGTCACTATAATATTAACTTGTACACAAAATTCTAGCTTGATGTTAGTCAGACACATTTTTGTACGCTATCTTCTGAACCGTTTAGACTTAGACAGAGAAATATCTTGCAAGTGTGTATTATCTCTTAGTCTAAAGAGGTGATAAAATCCCTTAGTCTAATAATAATAGATTTCTGCAGGTGTCTTGTTCTATAGTTCTACCATAATTAGATGCAAAAACAGAGCATTATTTTAATAATTTTGTAATTAGACCCTAATTTAAAATTTTCTCGCAGTAAGAAACATTTGCATATGTGATAAATAAAAAAATGAAACAGGCAATTGACTCATTTTGCACCAAATGCCAAATATTAGTCATTATAATTATAATATTAATTTAAATAAAATTANTTACAAAGATACATAGAAAAAAAGAGTGTGGTCATACTCAATCCCTTGATTATTTACTCTGATGATCTACTTAAAATTAGTGACCGATTATAATTCAGGCTATTATTAGATATTATTATTGTTTCCATGCAATATTATCATTATATGTAGCCATATGATTTGATATTAAAAAAATAATAATATGTTATATATCAATTGCATTACTGATTACTTATACGAATATTCCTCCCTCACAAAAGGAAATAACGAATTATTCCAGCAAACAAACCATTGCGATTGAAAGTATATACAAAACGCATCTTACATAACTTCCAACGAATGATAAAGTCTTAAAAATGTATTGACGTAATTAATTCCATTATTATTATAATGAGTTAAACTTTAAATATATAATTAATTATTCATTAGAGGAGCTCTAAATTAGAATTATTATTTATTTAGATTGATCTTTATTTATACTTTAAAAAATGACGGAGATGGCATCACTAAGGGTGTGTCTTTCACCTGGGTGGACCTCTTTCATTTTAATTATCTGTTCTCAGAGAAAGTTGAATGGTTTTCTTAATTAAACATATTCAGGAAAGATTTTAGTAATTATAATATTTAATGAATTAACTGAAATCGTTTAAAAAGAATCCGAAAAAAATGTATTAAGAAACGAAGTTTTTTTCTATTATGTAATTACATTTTAAGTCATCATATTTTTTGTAAAACAAAATATTCAATATACTAATGAAATATTTTAACGCATGCTCTTACAAAATTCGTTTTTTTACGTTCTCATTAAAGATTAATTTTATGTGTTTTCTTTTGTATATAAAAACAAAAAAATTATATTAATTAATTTGAAAAACTATCCATCATTATTTTGATTTATATTCTAAACCTAAATCAGCTCTGATAAAGTAATGATTATTATAATATTAATTTAAATCAAATTACAATTTTTATTAACACTGGGAGGCAGACAGAGAAAAATAGACTCCAACGCCGGGACTTGAACCACTACATGTAAAAATATTGAAAGCTTGGATTCAGGACTAGTTATAGGTTACGGCAGAGAAAGATCATTCTCCTGCATAGCCTAGTTGGAAAGAGTGCTACACTGGAAATGTAGAGGCCCGTGGTTCAAGTCCCGGTGCTGGAGTCAATGTTTCTCTGTCTGTCTCCCAGTGTTAATATTAATTATAATTTGATTTAAATTAAAATTTAAACTTTCCGTAATATGAATACTACCAAAAACTTAAAAATTGAAATTATAATATTAGTCTTAACACTGAACAAATACAGGACATGTGTGAAACATTCTGCATTTTACTTATGTAATTCTCTACTCATGTGTGATTAATTACACATGTTTCCTCGACATATATATATTTTTTTAACATTTTTATTTATTCCTCTTGGTGCTAAGGCAGAATGTTTAAATGAAGTACCATTATTTAAGCATTATTTAGATTTAGAACATTGAATGTAAGTGTAAAATACTTTAGTTTTTATAGATCTCGTATAAAAATTTGCAATGTGTTTGTTTTTCAATGTAGAATATGTAAATTGTCAATAAATTTGTATGAATAAATGTTATATGCGTACTTTTTGTATAACATTTTGTGTGTATTATTTTTCTTTTATTAGTTACCTAGTTACCTCGTTTTCATAATATATCATTGTTGTCTGAGCTGAAACAATTTCATCTAAATTTGGTGTACTTTTAGGTTTCTGTACGAAGTATGAAAAGAAACCTTATATAACAGCTCTGTCTGTCCGTATGTTTAATGTGGCAAATTCATAAACTACTATAGCTAGGAACATGAAATTCGGCACACAGGTCCATCTCTGCATTTGTCACAACTTTACACTATTAGAAGTTTTAACTTTAATTTTAACTTAAAGTTTTTAACTTGTCATGTTATATTAGTCCAGTCAATAAAGACATTGTAGAGTGCATGAAATAAGCCACATTTTTTGACTTCAGGAATTTGTTAGGAGTAGTTAGGGGGTAAACATACTAAAAGTCCCCGCCCCTAGGAGGTGAGCATAGGGTGGGAGGGGGGGCAGAAGGTCCCAAAAATTGGGGTTTCGATTATATCTCGGAAGCAGTAGACTCTAGAAAAAAAGGTTTCAATTAACAGTTAAAGCCTATTAAATTTCCTATAAAATTGTGTCTATACATATTTGTCAAAATTCCAACGGTTTCCGAGATATACGTAGTTGAAAATCGACCATTTTCGAAAAAAATAATTTTTACCTCAAGGGGGCTCTTAAAGAAAACTTTTTCACGTTTTTCTTGAATAACTCGAAAACCGCAGACTCTAGCTAAAAAGAGTTTATGTACCAAATTAAACTACATAAAATTTTCTACAAAAAAGGCTTGAATAATATTATCTCTAAATGGAATAGTTTACGAGATACAGGGGATGGAAATAGCCTTAAATATTAAAAATAGTGTTTTAATGGCTATAAAATTAATGTTTAATGTTAATTAAAGTGGGTTCAGACCGAATATTTAATTTTTTTTTCAANTTCATTACATCTCTCATTTTTTATATTTTAATGATATACGAATTTTTTAATGTTTTTTAATCTGAATTTACGAAAACAAAACGAGTATATATGTTTCTTAGAACTAATAAAAAAATGCTCTAATTCTTCGGTCTAGGGAATTTTTACATTATTATATTATAAGCATGATGTCTTACTAGAGCATTTTAGTTATTCTTGCTTCCGTTTCCTCAAAATGATTTTCTTCTTTTTTTCTTTTTTAATTGATAATAACTTATGATGTGTGATTGACTTCCTGTAAGTTAATACTGTAGAATAATTGTCTTTGTTTTGCATTTATATACTCTTCATCATATATTATAGATGTGTTTTTTATTTTACGTCAACATTTTATCGTTCTGTTTTTTTGATAAGAGGTGAATGAAATATAAGGGATAATCATTATTAGATACAATTATAATTCCTTATTCATGATTGTTTATTACACCATTTCACTTTTTATTTTTTGCACTACAAAATGAAAGTTTTTAAAAAAGAAAAATACATATAGAAAATTAAAAATTAGAAATTATTCGATGTGTTAAAAAAAAGTTGAGTAGTTAATGATAGATATAAGATATCAAAAATTACTACATTAAAGAAGATAGTTTTTTTACTATAAGCATGTGAAAATATATAAGTTAAATAGTTTATAGCAATAATTATCATTATTGTAAATAGAATGAAATTGGTCCAATTTCCAAATGTTATTAATTATCAGCGATTTGCCTATCACATGATGTTGTAGACTTTATTATCTTCCTATAGGACCAGTATTTCTCCTGTAATAAAGTCAACTATTTAAATGGTTATATTTAACCATTTAATGGTTATATATAACCATTTAAACAAGTGTCTACACCTCACCTAATTAATAATAACTAAATATCTGGCACATCCCCATTTATATGATAGATCGAACAGAGCAAAAAGAAAAGTATAATTTATATGTAAAATAAATTAATTAAATAACTTATTAGTATTAGAAATTCACAAATTTCTATTATGCATACTCCAGGTCTAAAGTAAGCACTTTCATTGTCTCTCACATTTTGAAGTACTTAAATTACATTAAGTGCAGAGGTCCTTATCACTTCAGCGGGAGAAGAAAATATAGGAGAAATTTATACTACTTTTATTTCTTTTTTTTTAAAGGGTTGTTGTAGCTTTTGCAGTATTTATCCCCACTCCAGTTTTTTTTATGGATTACAAACCAAATATAGTTTTATTTTTTACTTTAAATTAAGAAATTTCTGGAAATCAATAATTATAATTTATTTTTCCTTTGCGGTTTTTCTAAAGCTATGTGTAGCACAACATGTAGAAAATAAATTCTACCTTGAATGCAAAAAAACGTATTGCAAGTAATTCACCTATGCAGGTACTTACTATATTACCTTTGACAAGCTGCAATATTATTAATAATACCTGTACGACACATATTAATCCTTGCAGGTAATTTCAAACTTAACTAATGATAAGTAATAATAATGAAAATGATTTATCAATAAAAAATAAAATAATTATCACACTACTTCAATGGAGTTTGCGTTAACACATTTTATGATCGTTTCTTCTTGACATCCTGTTCTCAACATTTGTTATGGTAGTATACAATCATATATTTATTACTTGCTCGATAAATACGTACATAGACTAATAAATCTCTAATTTCCTTATAATTAATTTATATGTACATATATAATTTACTACATTATAAAATCTGTACTCAAAGTATAAATAAAATCTTAAGTTTATATAAATAAAACATGTGGATTTAACACCTACTTATTTTAACAGCCATTTACTCTAGTTTCCATATTCATTTATTTCCACTCTCATAATAAATTACATGTGTACTTGTTAATGTTTTGCTTACTTTATTAATTGTTATAATGTAAATTCTACTTAGGATACTTGTTCTAGACTGACATCAGTTATAATTTGTGCTTTAACTTCATTTAGATGTTATTTTATAAAATAGTGGTATTATTTGTTTTTTATAAGTAGTTACAGTCATAAAAACGAATTTCTATTAAGGAATGCTTTTCTTCAAATCAATAGTCCCCCCCCCCCCCGGTTTTATTTCAGTATGAACACAACATTGGGTTACAGAATGGGGAATCACCGACTTAAACATCTACTTAATATGATCAATGTTAAACATGTCTCTCATTTCTGGATTTAAAATAAGATATGTACGTGTTCACATATTGTCTTGTAGGGCTTTAAGGCGAGTTCTGGATACGCTAACAACGTAACTACACTGATCCCTTCCAGTCCTAGTTAGTTTTGTCCCTGAATCCTCGTTATCTTACTTATCTGATAAGAATGCGAAAGTAACTCTTTTATTAGGTCCTAGACTGAATAGAAGCCAATTAATATCGGCATACTGATTGTTATCATTCAATCTGCTTGAGTGCTCTTAGAATTTCAAGAGAGGATTCTTTCTAATGTTAACAGGTTGAATTCAGGACTAAAATCAGTGAACCGTTTACCTACTTCTGAACATTCATCTTCTGTCTATTTGCTAACCTACAGCATACCACTCACTTACGTTAATTTACAGTTGCTTATTCAGTGGCATTTTAGTGTAATGATACAATTTAAATGTACACACTTTTTTATATTGTAATTAATTACTGAAACTGGGGAAAAGAATATATCTATCTTTAAAACGAACGTTACTCTTAATAAACCAATTATTAAGAGCTAATTATTCCATTCTACTTTAATTGTTATTTACTTTTTCCTTTCATTACCTTTTAATTTTATTCTATATTTTACTCTCCTATACTTTTATTTTAAACTTATTCCTTTTACTTTTAACTATTATTCTAAATTTTATTAATACTTTTTTTCTAAATTAAAAAATTCTTTCAGTTTCAAGTTTGGAATTACATCTTTTAACTTTTACAGGGTTAAAGAAAGAGAAATTACCATTGAACCTTAGATTCAGCTGCAATCGAATTGTTGTACCTACATCTTCATCTAAAATATATGATTTTGATATAATTTGGAGTCTTTTAATTTCGATTAAAAAATCTACAATTAGTGGGATTATTTATTGAACAATTGATTTAAATTGTTTTATGGTTCTATTGTGATAATTATTGATCAGTTAGCTGTTTTTATACACTTACCAAAAATTGATTCCGTTAATAAAAAAAATGTTTTACAATTGTTACTCTTTCTTTTTTTTATTTGACATTGAGACAAATCTATTTATTAGGTAACACATAACGTTATTGATTGTAACTGTCGCTTTTCAGTTTACAGTTGTTTATTAGAAATAAAACAACCTTTGCACTAGGAAAACTAATATGCCTTGATTAGAATTACTGTTATAGATGAAGGCTGTTTTACTTACGGTCTAGTGAGTATTAGAAGTGACACATCACGTAACATCTAGTGTCGTGTATCATAGTGTCATATTTGATTGAATTATAGATCTATATAACTGAGTAACCTAGAAAATATAATGTAACTGTTATAACTTGTAATAAAAAAATGTTATGACGCTTATTATTTTATAAGTTAATAATTAATTGATTATTATAGCAAACAATGAGATTAGTTGAATGATTTTTTTTTTAAAGAAATCACTTAGAGATAATGCTAATTGAGTATATAAGTGTGGACAAAAGAATATGTAAGAAAAACATACTTATATGTAAATTGTTTTCTTTATAATAAAGCATAGTAATGATTCTTACACTCTAAACTACTAAAACAATTTAGGCACAGTGGCGTAGCCACGACATGATATTCTCATGATAAAGCCAGATATTACCTTGAAATCTTAGTGCTCATCAACTCAGTATATTCAAATTACTTCAATGGTCTTCTTGTTACATCAGAAAGTAGTAATAATTAGTTGTCTGTTGATGGTAAATTTATGGCAACAAGATATCAAACATTTTTATATGACAAGGGCTAAGAAGAAGGGCAAATACATTTATGAGAAACTAATAATTATTATTTATCTATTCTTTCTGGCAAATTAGATTTTTTTTTTTAGATTGTTTTATTTTAGGCGCCGAACAACATGGTTATATACGCCTATGTATGATTTAATCTCGCAAATTATTTGAATAGAATAATATTATTATTGAATTAAAAAATATTTTTATGAAGGTTTTCAAACTCGTTGAAGATAACTTATAAAATACAAAGGGAAGAAAAATTAAGAATGAATAAAATCGTCGAGGATAACTTATTAAATATAATCGAAGTGTTAAATATATAAAATGGTTTTTAAATAAAACTGTTTGAAAGTGAATTATAAATCAATCATTTTGCCGTGAGTTATTGTTATTTAAATATGTATAGGTTAATCTTGAAAGACAAATTATAATAATTGCCTTTTTTGTTCTAACAATTGTATTTGATTAGTCTTAAATAAAATAGTCAGACGCAAACTACTTAGTGAGAGAGCTTAACATGGGACAATTCCTTAGAGTCGAGATTATTACATCAAGCCTCTCGTGTTGTTTGTCTGCAACGATGCGATGCTTCATACGCACGAGGTCCTGGGAACCAGGTTTATAATCACGCAGTTATCCTTGAATATGGAAATATTTAGTCTAGGGAAAAATCAATTCAATTCTGATCAATATTTATCGCACAATCGAGTCACATTGAGTTACTACCTGTTTTCATTTAGTCACAGAGTCAATTTTAATTCATTTTCAATTTATAGTTAGTTATTGTATACTTGTTTGTTTCCTTATTTTTAAATAATGGATTCATACATGATAAATTTATCGGTTACAGTATATTTGGTTCATTAGTTTTCAATTATGTAATATCCTTTTTACATTAACTTGTCGATTCCAGTTACAGCTGTTGGTTTTTTAATTTATGGACCCACTAAATATAACACGTTCAAGAATCATAATGATTTACCCAAAGTACAGTCCATCAAATCTTTTAATTGCCTTTGGTCTGAGTGTCATGCAAAACTGTGAAACTTTCGACTTCTAAAACCTTCTGCCTCCTTCTTCAGCTTTCCAATTATCTGGTCTCCACATAAAGCTGGGACCAGGTTCAGATAACGTCTTAACAGAATCATCCTAAACCAGTTATGCATATCGCCCAAGTGAAACTTGCTTTTCATTCGTTCTTGTTTCTGTTAAAAGCCTCTCAGGGTCTCAAGTCGAGAACCTACCCTGTATCAATCGCTTACCGTTGTAGACAATTATTATCCTGCAAACTGGTCTACCAATAAAGGACTTTACATCATGTTGTATCGCTGTTAAGTTTCTCTTTTTGTTAAAGCTTTTTTATTATAGGTTTCCGATAACAAATTCATTTTATTTGTTCCAGGAAATAACAAAGCAATAAGAACGTTAATTTGTAGCGATGTTTAAGAAGTTTCCATATAAAGAAAATATTATTCATTTTTTAATAAATATTTGTGTTCTTGCTTTCTCTCTTCTGATAATTAACACCTCCTCTGACAGTATTTAAGTGGCTGCTATTTTTTAAAAATATTTTTTTAAAATTTCAGCCTAATAAAATTACGTATTTGAATTAATATTTCGAGTTGCTTTCAAAACATTTTAATTCTGCAGCTTTGTCAGCAATTTAAATTTAAAAAAAACAACGGCCATGAATAAAGTTGGTTATAGATTGCAAGTGAACATCCATTAAGTGTAATATACTGATTTTTTTTTTTAAACAATAAGCACCAGGGCGATTATAGAATCACTGTGTATAAACATAGTAATGATAGTTGAGGTATATCGACTGGGGGGAGTTGGAACAATCAAGCGGGAATTGTTGAGCCTAACAGTGACATTTCACAAGACCAAGGACAATCCAGGCTTGGTTTATTGTGTGATTAATGAAAACAATACAAGGCTAGTAAAGAAAGTCATCTAATTCTCAGACAGGGGCGAACCCAGAATTATTACTTGTCTGTATCAATGGAGAGTTAAAAAGCTTGCCACTTTATTTAAGATATCTGATATGGTTTGATTGTCAATCATAAAGCAAGTATCCTTGAATAAAGCTTAGGCGAGATAAAGTTTCGTGATTGGAGATTTAGTGGTGTCAAAGCAAACAAACGCATTTTATAAAACGCATTCAACGTGAATATCCGGCTGGAATACGTCGAACTGTAAGCTATACTGACTTGGAGATATAGTTCGCTCTATTAAACACTGGAGCAATAAAACGAAACCCTCCATTTTGCATTACCGAGGCTGACAACTCGGCGACTGTTATATGCCATTGATTCCGCGTTTTGACATTGAGTCATAGCACCCTTCTAACAAACGACCAATACCTGAAATAAACAACTCATTCTGTTTTACTATTATGAACTGCCTTCTGATAGGTTAAGAATAAAGTAACCAAATAATACATTGTTTTATCATTTTCATGTTCGTTATTAGTTGAATAGAACCAATCATCAAGAAAATTATTTGTTGGTACGATCTGAATTCATTTATTCGGTCTTAAATTACTTCATAGATTGTAAAAGCCTCGACACACTTCAAAAGGTTATAAATTATTAACTGTCAGTATAAAGTAAGCAGTGTTTGATATTCTTGTGGTGTCAGACTATATATATGATCATTTCAATTCTAATTTTGTTGAGATGATTAAAATATTCTGAATAGTTAATAAAATAGAATCGAATTCAAAGGGACTAACTGTCTCCTAAACATGTGAATTGCTGCTTGCAATTGTTACTTCATTTAAATCTAATGTGCCAAATAATATTAGGGTAACAGATGCTAGACAGTTAAGACAGTTAAAGAATAAATTTAGGAAAGAGAAATTTAAAGATGACTATAGTAAATTTGTGGGAGATAAGTTGGCCAAGGAACATGCGGAAGAGGCTACTGACCAGGATATCGAACCGGGAAGGAACTGCTATCTACCCCGCCACGGGGTCTACCACTCTAAAAAGTCAAATACTCCATTTGTAATTTTAGTTAAGAGAAGAATAAATATCATAATATTTACATTCTTAATAGAATCCTTTATTTTCTTGCTTTGGAACCTTCTTAGCGAGAATCCTTTGCTTTATGCTGCAATAGAAATATGTTCCTTATTGCAGTTATTTCTTGAGAATGAAGGGAAAGTGCCATAATATTCTTTTCTATTTATTATTGTACCTTATGCTGTGGTATATGCGAGTAATGTAGGAAAATCTTAACAGTAGACATACTTAGATGTAATGTCTCACCTAATACAAAGTTAATGGTGGCTTTACGTGCATCGTACTTAGTCTTTTGGAGGATAAGCTTATAAAGCTTCTGTCGTCAATTTTATGACTTTCTATCATTATTTAAACGCATCTGTTTTTATTTTCCTTCGATAGTTAAGATAAAATTCTTCAGCTTCTTTTACAGTCTGGTTGACTGAACCGATATTTCTTATGTTACTAACTTTTCGCAACTCAGTCTATCACCTGGAGACAAGAAAATACTTAGAAACCGTCTGTCTGTCTCGTGGCATTAAATAATCTACAACGGAGAGTCAAACAATTCCGTCTGCTCCTGTTGCCTTTGTTGTACGATTTCATTGTAACTAAGGATTCAATTCGACGGAGATCTTTGACTTTAACGTAACTTGTACATGGGATCTTTTTTCTACGGCATTCTTTGTGTCCTTGAATATAAAATTATTAGGAAGAACTATTTTTTCCAGAACTATTTATTGTGTTGTTGTCTCCGATATTTCTAATTGTAAGCGGTCGCATGTTTTGGTTTTGGTAATCTACTTTTAAGCTTGAAGAATAAAATTATATAAATGTTTTGGTTTATTCCTCTAGGACAAGGTTTAAACAAATGAATTTTTTATCAAACCGTTCTGAAATCGTGACTCTAGAAAATGATTTCGCAGGATTCATTTGTGTTTACACTTAAAGCATCAACGATAATATCACAAAAAATTACTTCACTTGAGTTAAATATATTTAAGTAAAAATAGCTCAGAATATTTCTACATAGTTTATGTAAAATCAGTTGGCAAGTAAATCTTTATATGCTAAAGGTGAAGTAGAGTACAAGCTAAAGGTTTAATGGAGAATGCAGGGTGCAACTACAGGGATTATACTCCTATTATATATTGATCCTGTTCACTTCCTGCTTCTTTCGGACGAACTGACTATGCACTATGTTCATAGACTCCCTCGCATTACACGCTTCCAACCTGATCCTGGGTCTTGAAGAAGGTGAAAGCACCTGAAATCTGCATCCTCTCAGACAGTCTGATCTCATGATTAACCTTTCTATTATATACCATTAAATTACCGGTATACAACAAGAAAAAAAAAGAAATTGAAGAACTTTTTTTCTACCATTATACTTTTAAATTTTAATGCTTTCGTTAGGCTAGAAATATAGTATATATATATTTATGTATGTATTACACTTTTATAAGCTAAGTATACTGACATTTTATCTAAGATTAAAGAATTACTCGTATCTTCAAAGAGAGACTTGTATGAGTTCGTTGTTGTAATAATCTTGATACAGTTTAAAGTTAGCGGTATCAATTTTATATTTTGCCGTGAAGGAGGTATTCGCTCAGAGCTGTAAAGATTGCAGTGCAGCGATCATGTCCCACGTTGGCACATCCATAACAGTTTGATTCCCTTTCTTCTTGCTGTTATTTTATATCCCTTTTATAAAATTAACAAAGAAACAGTCAGTTTAATTAATTTTAAATTATTTCCTTTATTTGTTCTTTATTTTCTTCGGCCATTTGTACGTTTTTATCGACCTTATTGCATTTTATTACTTACCAATGTTGTTCCTAATGAAATTTTGTAAATCTTGCTAACAGTCTTATATTTTATTCAATAATCAGTGAATTGTGTTAAATAAAATCTCAAATATAGAAGAACTATTTTAAAATACTCAAGAAACACCTATTGGTTTAGTTATTATTCGGATTTTTAAATTTTAAATATTCTTAGTTGAGATAAATGTCGTAAGAATAAATGTTTAAGATAATCTTATCTTTTTATCTTTATTTCAATGAAACTAGATTACTATGTTTGTAGGAGAAATATCCCGAATAATCGTGACGTGATCTTTGGGCATCGAATATAGTCAAATGGTCAAGTCCTACACCTTGGCTTTTGAAATCACGCCTTATGTTTATTATCTTATGAACTGCTTTTCTTATGCTATTTGCAATTTAATGTCTCCTTTCTCTTTGAATTATTTAAATTTTTGTAAACCCCCTTTTATTTTTTCAATGGGGTAAAAAAACAAACGTGGTGTTGAGAAAGTTTAAAAATGATATTTCTTTCTCTCAAACTGGTTGTATTTGTTGACTATTACTTCAATTACATTTCTTGTTTTTTTTTGTTTTTTTTTTTAAACTTTGAATTATAGTTGAGAAAATATTTTTGTAGCTTTAAAGAGCTAGTGAGGTTTTCTTTACTTTCTTATATTTGTAGTAGATATAAAAGGAGAGCGTTTTTTTTTCTTCTTCTTCTTCTTCTTCTTCTTTTTAAATCTTACAGATGCATATTTTGGATTTATAAACCTTTTGACTTCAAAACATTTTATTATTTTTTAACAAACTTATAATTAATTTAATCATCAGCTTTCAATATGTGTTATCTATCAAAATAAGGGGTTTAATCTTTTATATCCCTCCTGCCAATATTACGATCGTTCTATTTCGTAACGTCTTGGCTTTTTCCGGATATCAACTACTCGTATACGTCAAAAACTCATGTTTTTGTTAATGTTGTGTAGATTAACTCTTTCATACATACTCGTATATCGAAGGAGCCTTAAGATTATAATTATCTCAGGAACAAGGTCAACTAAACGAAAGGAATTCCTCTAGTATTATCTGTTCATACATTGATTGCAAATACTGATTTCATATCTTGTCAGCATACTAGCTTCCACACTATTAATTTTCAATATTAAATTCAATAAGAATAATGTTTTAATTCATAGGTTTTCACGACTATCTTGTTATATTAACTTCTATGTATTTTTTTGTAATTGCATTTATAACATATATTTAAAATACTTATCGCGTTGTATACGTAATTTCTACATAAAGAAATGCATGCTTATAATAACAAACGCGATAGCTATATGAAACTTGTTTTATTGAGATTTTATTTTATATGAAATATACATGTACTTCGTCACGAGATTTTATTTAAAAAAGGAGACAGACTAGATTTTAACCTATAAGATTAAAATGTTTAAGTCGTAATAGAAAAATCTGATGAAGTAAGAACTGATCAGTTTATTGGCTGACTGCAGTATGAAGGGCAGGTTAATGTTCACTAAGAACCAATTAAAATGGCATAAACAAGTCAATTTCAATTTTTATTTCATTATAGTTTAGTCATAAAACTGGGCATTTTTATACTTTTGATTCCATTGTAGAATATAACCCAGAATATTCTTTACCATGCAATTCGCGCGATATTTTTAATTCTCTATAGAGTACGTTTTTCAAAGTATTTAAACGTTTACACACACACACCCACACATTATAGTCCACTAGGTGAATAGAGTATTTAATTTATTTTAAATTTTTATCTTATTTTTGACCTATTTTTCACAAAAAATATATTAAGTAATATTTACCATAAAACTAGTTTAATTACTCAAAAAAATGTCACGACTCCTTGAACTATAAAGAATCAAATTATTTTATTCGCGAGAGATGAAGAAACAAAAAAAAAGAGTTAAATCACGCTTCGGTCGGATGAATAATTTCAGAGGTATTGTGTTAACAAGAAAGTGTAACAGATTGGCCGGACGTACACTCAAGAACTAGCTGAGGTCAAATCTAATTTAGATCTGCTTCGAACTCAAACTGTACTTCCTGCTGGAAATGTTAACTTGGGTGGATTTTCATCATCCTTTGTTTCATTTGCTAAGAAGAAAATATCCTCCAACAAATCATATCTAGAAAAACCAATGAATGAAGTTTTCGTATTGATTTGTAATTGTTCACAATTTCTCGTTGCTTTGCAATTACATAAATGATCTTGAAGTTTCGCAGCAAGGTATCGTCTACAAATGTTACATAAATGATTTTGTCAGAACAAGGTAATATCACTTATGTGATAAAGTAATGATATATCGGTAAATATTACAATAATTGAACAAGCCACTTATCATCATATTGTTCTTAAGCCGGTTACACGATCCGGCAGGCCTAAACTAAATACGCTGGTCGCTTAAACTTATTGTGTATATACCGATCGACCTATAAGTAGCAGCGATACTTTAGTAAGAATTTAATACGACACGCTATTACATACATTAATTAGCTTAACACGAGGAAAGTTTATCCCATTTATTTATCTATTCTATGGCCCTAAAAAAGGGAAAATAATTTCACTAACATACCTTAAGCGTTATTGCGGAAATTTTATCTTTAGTTGTAAAAAGCTTGACAGGAGCACTTTTTTAACTTGGTATTTTAATCTCAGTTCATGCTTATAAAAAATATAGCTAAATAAAAAATTGCAGAAAAAACCTTTGAAATTCTAAACCCAAACTATGCCTATATATATAATTTCACTTTTTTTATGTATAACTACTATACTTTTTTATGTATAAGTAATCTAAGTATCAATAATGTATCAGTCTACGATTTATGGGTTTATTGAATTATTATAAAAGTCATAAAAAAAATCTTTCCTTAAAAAAGAAAAGTGAATCTTTTTTGTAAGTAAAAAAGAATATCATTACATGCTCTTTGGGCCATCTACAAAAAAAAAAACTCCTTTATAATTTCAGCGAGTCAACAATAGCCAACCTACTCTTTTCACTGCACAATTATATCCTTGTTGATAACAATCTTCATGGAAATATATAAAATATATTTTTAAAAAAATGTCCTTTTTTAAGCAACCTTACGCCTACATAACCAGTTAGCCAGCCGTTAACAATTCTCGTATCTTGTGCTTACACACACAAATGGAGAAGTAGATATATATANATATATATATATATATATATATATATATATATATATATATATATATATATATTATATAGTAATGTATTTTATCCTAGTTCAAGATCGTTACCGTGTTGTTGAATCTCATGTTCTCAACTTAGTCTGATATTTATTTTTAATTAATGTTTATGACCTTCATAATACGTGTTATAAAAAATGGTACAACGTATCAAAAGTATAACAAATGGAAATAAAACAAACAAGTTAGAAAAACCTTGATTTTCATGATCGAAATTATAAAAGCTCTTAGGGAATAAAAATCCCATACAATTACGCTGTTGACGACCTTTTTACAAGCCGAAAATGGTGTATTGAAAGCAAGGTTAATGATAGTAGAAGTCGAAGGAAAGAAGAAAAAAAAAAATTGCCGGAGACCTAAAAAACTTAAGATAGTTTGAAACGACGTTAAATAAATTATCTTGAGGCCAAATACAGAAGTAAATAGATAAATTGTAAACTTTAACAAGGTTGATCCATTTGAATTGAGTAATTAAATTAATTATGATTAATTACCTTTGAATTGCTTTTCTTTATTTAGGTATATGTCCTCACGTTATAGCACTATTCCATTCGCTAGAAGAAATCCTTCTTATTTACTGTGGTAATATAGTAATATGGTTGCTAGGATGTTGAGTTAGACATATTATATTTGTCTAACGAGACTTTGTAATTTAAACTTGATAACATTTTCTGAATAATTCTGTTTATTTTAATATTTTATTGACATTCTATTATTATTACTTAACTGTTGATTAGTTTCATACCTATTTCTGTAACTTCAAATTTGCCGTTTGATATTTTTTTTAGTGTAAACTACTCAATGTATTTTATGTAAATAATTTGCTTAACTATAAATAATTAAAATGAGTGACTTATTCAAAACATTTAATCTATATTTTCTTTAATATTATACCATCACCTTTGTTTTCCTTTTAAAATTAGTTATTTAACGCGTAGACTTTTCTTCTAAAGGGGAATAAATTATAAATAAGAAATAATTGATTGATGGTCATGAAAATGTCCGTATGGTGTAATAATAGTCAAATTATTGAGGGTAGACGGACAGTTGACGCACAGTAGACAGTAGACAGTTTGGCGCCTGTCAACTCTCTGTAGACCAAGAGACACTTTCCCGACTGTGTTCCACCTCAATGTCCTCTCAGCCGAATTCCATTTTATATTTCATGATGTCCCCTTAAAACGCCTCAATATATATTATTCATGACCCATAGAAAAAAAAATATATTGTAATACCAGAAAGTTACTATTATATTATTATAATATAATATAACATATTTAAAAAAAAAGTAGATACTAGTTCATTCATGTGTGAACTGAAGTGAAACCTAACACCTTATAAATGAAATTCTTACCTTAATAAAATATTTCTATTGTGAAATGAATCATAAAAAATGAATCACGATTATCTTTATTTAATTTTTGTATGATATTATAATTGATTTATCTTTTTTATCATTATTTTGTAGCAAATTATTTAAAGACAATGCTAATGAGGTTTTTTTTTGTTTTTCAGGTATGTACTTGAGTGGTTTCAATTTGCAAATGTTGGGATGTAAGCATTGATAACAACTGACGACAATTCGTAAGAAATTTTAATTGCCTTTATTGTGCTGAATATATGTTGTACAAATAATGATACTCAGAATAAAATATTTTATGTTTGAGAAAATGAGATAATTTGAAGTTCATAGATAATTATTAAATAGTTATTGTCTATGGATATATTCCTGTTTAAATATAGTAATAATATGTGATAGTAAACGCTTTGATTTGGTGAGCATAGAATATTTCTTTACAATACTTGAAAATGGAGGACTTCCCTATTAAATATGTATAAAATTACCAACAAGTTAGTTTTTAATGTTCAGTTGACCCATCTTAGGGCATAGGCATCTCCTAAACTATCACATATTAGTTTTTTTGTATTCCGCTCAATGCCTGATTATAAAAGCGAAAAGCTGCTTATTTAATGTACTGTTTCCTATTTATAAATAGATAAGGACTTCCTCTTTTCCTATTTATAAACAATCCATTTTACAACTTTGTTGGTATTAGAGAAGTTCTCGGATTCTCACATAATAAAAATTATTAGTGTCTATTAAACAGAGATAAAGGTCCCTTTACCTTGAAAATGTAACGTACCTTTTTAATCTTTTTTAAAAAAAAATAATTAAATAAAAGAGTAAAATTTAATAATTAGATTTGTTTCGAATAACAAATATAATTTTTAATTCTCTACATAATACAACTGTTATTAAAATTTAAGTAATTTTAATTATGTAAAAAAAAAATTAAATAAAAATAATAGAAATAACAGTTCTTTTATTGTCCTATTAGAGGGATGGAAAGAATATTTTGTTTGCAACATCTATTATTACTTCACCATTTTATTTTCCTTGATTTCCTTCTTTAAATAAGCAGAAGCCTATAATTCACCATTAGGTGGGTGAAAATAAAATTCTTATGAAACAACTACTTTTAAAATGGTTCACCAAATTTAGAGTTTGAAGCATTCTTTATTTCTACTTTTTTTTATTTGATCATTTAATAGGGTTATTTTTGTGCTTTAAAGCTCTGTTAAAGAATCTAGCAGTAAAAAAATAAAAGGAGTAAACAAAAATTAAGAAAAGGATTTCAAAATATAAAAGAAAATTGAATACATTTCAAAATTATTTATGTCTATTTTTTATTACAATAGCTATCTCTATAATATAATGGGTACTTTAAATATTACTATCTTCCTCCTTTTACCTTTATATTTGTAACAAAAAAATAATCAAAAATAATTTTTAACATTTTTTTCAAATCTTTATCATGCAATTTTTTGTTCCTATCCTACTCGAGATTAAATGCGTTATTATATAAAATTCGCACTTAAAAATTACAATTTATTGTATATAAAAATATATCAAAAATTGCAATTTAAAAATTACCTGACTCTGAAATCGTATATTGTTTAATTTATGTAATAAGTGTCCATAATTCATAATCGTTTAGTTTAATTATAGATCGGTAATTGAGTTTATAACAGTTTTATCATGAACAATTTTAGAATTTTTCCTTGAGCTCTTGTTAAACCTTGCATATCGAGCTAATTATAATATTTAAGTAATTAAATTATTTAAAATTTAGTAGACACTAGGGCTACGCTTTTAAAATGCACATCTAAATCTAATGTTTATTTTTAGTATATAAAGTTATCCATATCTAGAGTTTATTTCTTTTTCCTATTACCTTTTACTTTTAACCAATTACGTTCCAATTTTATGGTAAATAATGAACCACTGCATTTTTTTTATCAACCTCACATTCTTGGGAGTGGGGGTGGGGTGGGGTGGGAGTCTTTAAAGATACATTTTAGTATTAAACATTTTAAAAACACATTCTTGTACTTTCTTTACTAGAAGTCGGTCATATCTAAAGGTAAAGGAATCTGAAAGATTTAAAAAATATACCATTGGGTTATTAAGTGCTAATAATTGCGCAGTAGAAAGGCCTCTTACCAAGTTAAATCATTTTTTTTTTTTTTTTTTTTTTTGAAATTCGACAATAATCGTAAATGTCAAGACAACTATTTGTAATGGAATGGATCAGTTAATTATTTTACCCGATTTTATTTCTCAATAGACTAATTTTGACAAATTAAAGTTCTTTTTTAGAGTAAAGATCTAAAAAATAATAAATTTTCATAACACTTTTTCAGTGTAAAATCTCATAAAAATTTCAACAAACACAATTGATCTAGATTTGTATTCTTTTATTGCGGTGTTATGTTGTTATGTGATCACAGTTTTGTTCATTTTTCAACGAGAACAAATGGCGATGCTGATACAAATATTTTTTTTTTCTTTTGACTCATTTAAGTTCTGTTTGGCAAAAACAACGGTATTTCAGGACGAACCAAATCATTATTACGGAACATGTTTTCTCCTATTTGAGAATCAAACTCAATATATTATTGATATGTGGGTGTTTGGACTTAAAATCCTGGGGAAAGTGCTTTAAACCATTCGCCTACATTAATTTTCGAAGCATTTCCATTTATGTTTTAAGCATAGAAGCAGGAAACAATACGTTTCTGTGTGATAAACTATAAAATTTCCTTAAACACACAATATTACATTATATATTTTGAATTTAAGATGCTTGTTTAGATTGTGGTTACCCCAGACATAATTGCTTCGAATTCCTCTAGTAGAATACAATTCAAACAAAAGTTTCTTACACTAAACTTATGTCCCCACAATTATTGTCTAAAATGAGCGTAACGATAATAGCTTGCATGTTATTGTCAAAAAACTCATTCGCGGAATAAAAATGAAAACCACTAAAAAATCTTTCCAGATGCTCATAATCATATAATGAGCCGAATAATATATTCTGAAGGCGATTTTCCCTTTCTTTGTTAACCCGCACGCGACTCATTGAATACATATGGGCCTAAGATAAGAATAAATTCTACGCCTGTTTGGAGTCTTTCCAGTCCAGGAAACAAACGTACAAAACGATTGTACAGTTATGACCTATGAGGGTTTTTGTTGGGATTCGCTACGTATCGTAAACGGAATTTTAGGCCTACGAATTACAGCTTTAAAGAACTGTTACAACCATGTTGAAAATAATGAAATAGATGATTATGCCTCATTTTTTAAAAAAAAATTTAATATAAATTGCCCGTGGTAAATTTGTAAAAATACAACGTATAACCTCAAAATTACCACTATTGAAATAAGTTTTAGGTAAATCATTGAAAAATAGCTTATATCAAATTATTTTAAAATCATTCTATTAATTGTTCTTTTTTAAAAATTATAATTGATATTAACCTATACATAATGTTATTAATTATTATATGAGGGAGATTTTGACCACATTTTAAAATGAGGAAATCAAAAATAAATCTCGCAAACCAATTTAAACTGAAAACTTAATATCAATTGACGTCATAAATCATTTTTCTAGAACATTTCATCATTTCTTCATTACTAAAGTGAAAGTGATGTCATTTTTATCAATGAAATGCTGTAAATTAATTTAAATTTATCATATTTGAAGAAATAATTATCTTATTAGATAACATAAACATTTTAAAAACTTTTTTAATGAGTTGCAATTTAAATATATTGAATTCAGAATCAATAGAAATATGTTTAAAGTTAAGCATAGAAAAATGAAATTAAAATAAACATTAAGAATCTAGGTTTTGTAAAGTTATTTTAGTTTAAAATGTTGATTCTTCCACCCCAAGTAAATTTAGAACATTTGAGTACCATTGATGTTAAATTAATAAAAACAAAATTAAAATAGAACAAGTATCGATTTTAGTTGTTTTTTTTTTTTTTTTTTTTTTTTTTTTTTTTTTTTTTTTTTTTTTTTTTTTTTTT